>JAAAKL020000712.1:0-37665 GCA_010016065.2 Carybdea cf. marsupialis auct. non (Linnaeus, 1758)
GGAGAAGATTCTGACAGCCGTTGAGCGGGCAAAAGAAGCTAATCAAACACATGCGAACTAACCGCACGGGACACTAGAAAACCTATAGCGTCCGATTTCAGAGATCTGCGCTTGCCGGCAGGAGTGTGTGCAGACGTCTACCATCGATAGAGAATCTCTTTTCGAGTTGCATCTTGCATCTGCTGTCCGTTCGATCCTGGCAATAGGGTCCACTGGTAGCCTGAATCGGCCGCGGAAGTGGCTCGAATCTGGAACGGAAAAGATCCAGTTGTTGGATAAAGCAGGTTCTGCCCGAATTGGGTGGAACCTTTTAGGAAGCTGCCCGAATTGGGTGGAACCTTTTTACGTACGAACCTTTTTAGCACCGACCCAATTGGGCGAGGGGCAACGGGCCCTCCGCGTCGTCGTCGACAGTCTGAAGTCAGGGGTGTTTGTCGCCGTCGAGGTGGCCGGGGGGCCTATTTCTTTAAGAGCTTCTTGGTTCGGCTGCTCGCGGGGTCGCCTGGTTCGAACACCTCAGGGAACAGCTTATCCCCCCGGTATTCTGGGTGCACTTTCAACAAAACTTCCCTAAACTGCTTGAGTTTTCGGGTGGCTGTGACCTTTGCCGCCTTGGACCGGACTTGTGTCGCTGCGCCGTCGGGGTCCTGCCCTTGTAGGCGCTCCACCGTGCCCGCTGCGTTCCCATCCGCTCTCACTTCGTTTTCCCGGTAACGCTTGAACATGTCTTTCGGGTTTTTATTCCCGTCCGGCGTAAACTTGAAAACGTGCTTGTAACCCATCTCCTTTGTCAACGAGAAACTCGTGTAGCCGTCCCTAGTTGGGTCGACGCCGGGTCTGTCCCCCCAGTCCCTGAATTCCGGCTTGGTTGAGGTGAACCCATTTTGCATTATTGCGGCAGCCGCTTCATCCGAATTCGTACCATGGTATAGCGGGGTCCCGTCCTGCTTGAAGTCATCCTTTTTCTTGTGGTCTTCCGCATGCCGCTCCGACCACTTTTTGTTGAGGCTCGCCGCGCTGAGCCCGTAGTGCCTCTCGTGGGCCGATGTGTACGGGCCCGTCTGCCGTTGTATCGCCCTAGCAAAGGCGTGGCCGGGTTGAGGCGCCGCCGCCTTTGGCTGTACCGGGTAGGACGCCGACGGCGTAATGTTTATCGCCGCGAAGGTGTGCCACATACGGGGCGCCAGCTCCGCCGACGCCGAATCGGGTGCCTCGTGTAGCGCCACCGCGCCAAACGGCCGTGGGGGCAGTAGCCGCTGTTTCACGACGGTCGCGGCGTCGGCCAGCCTTTGAATGCGGTGAGTATGGGGAGTGGAGATGCGCTTCGCCATGGGTGCCTCCTGTTCTGCTATCGAGGTTTGAGGCGGAACTCGAGAATTTCAGCCTGCCGACATTCACAAGGGATTGGGGCTTCCCCAGCACTGCGCGCATTACGCGATTACGATCATGCGACGCTATGGCCATCCCGTACTCCAATACGAAATTGTCGCCAATTTTGCCGAAAAGAAGAATGGAACAAGTGGCTTCTGAGAACGTGCGGAAGAGTGATTTCGATATGAGTTTCGCTCGATGCGGGAATCTCCGCGCCACCACGGCATTGTCTCGATCTGTTGATCTAATTGCTGAATGAACTCGCTCATGAGCTGTGCCTTGTATTACATACTGGAGGACGAGCCAATAGACACGCGCATAGTCGGGGTGGGCGGTGCCATCAGTCGATCTCCTTGGTTGAGCCGTGCACTCTGCTCTAAGTATTAGACTCTAGATGTGGTTCAAAGCATACTGTCTCGGAGACATCTTTGTTTTCCAGTGCTACATCCTAATCGGCGTTCTCACTTCCGGCTGAATTCCGGCGCGCACAACAGTATTACTGGGCTGTCAAGCAATCTACCGTTATGCGACAAAATCCATTCGAATAACACATCAAACCTACCCTGTGTCGAATCGAGTCTAAGACTCGAATAATCTGTGACTTGCGAAAACTTTACCACTTTACCTGAGGCCCGACAGGCTGTCAACGCGACTCCTCCTCGCCCGCATAACGCGACCCAGCGCCAAGCCGACCGAGCATGACGGGGTCGACAACGCGACTCCATCATGTCCGTGTAACCCCTGGCAGCTTGAACAACTTCCGTCTCTAAGTCGAAAGATCATCAAGACTTCCATCCAATCTACGAGTGACAGTCGAGGACCATTCGGACGTCCGACTGTACGCATATCCCACCGCATGAGCCTGGTCGGCTGATTCTCCGACTCTTCTCTGTCGCATAATCCCGACGCCGGTGGCACCGTGGGCTCTACACCACGGTTGTCAACGGTTTAGGGACGGTTCATCGCAGACCGCCGGCTCAAGAGCGACATATGGACGTCAGATAAAGCTCCACGAGCCGACGGCGATCTCGATAATCAAGCGAGCGTTAGCCGACCTAACCTACCCAGCCTCAATCCGCTCCGCCATCGCCCCCCGGCACCGGAGCCAAAAACGACCGCCGGCAATCCACAAGCTCTCGAAAAGAATCCTCCGGCCGAATCTCAAGTACCCGCTCCATCGCATCCAACCGCTCCCGATGCCCAGCCCCCAAATCCGGACGCCGCCGGCAAACCCAAAGCAGCAGCGCCTGGTCCAAAGTCGCCCGGGATTGCATGAGGGCCAGATGGTCACAGCGCTAGCTTGGGTGAAATACGCAAGAGAAAAACCGCCCCATCAGGTCGCAAGCGTCCTGATGGGGCGGGGAGATTTCTGCCAAGAATCCTCCACTTGAAGAACTTGACGGGAGCGTCTTAACGCAACACGATCATTCGATCTCGCGACGCTCGACAACGGCAGGCGAGCTTTCGGCCACGGCCGCAGGCGGTGTCGGCTCGCTGGCCGACTCCGACTCGCCCTCCGACTTCTTACGGGGGGCGCGCTCGGTGACGCGGATCCGGTCGAACAGTCCGTGGTTGACGCCTGCGAAAGCTTCGGAGGTTTCTCCGGGCGGGTTCTCGACGTCATCTGGAGCTTCGGAGAAATCTCCGGCCCTTTGTCGACGCCATCCAAATCGTCGGAGACTTCTCCGGGCGGTTTTGCGACATCGTCGGGAGTTTCGGAGAGCTCAACATGCCCGTGGTCGACGCCCGCGAAAGCTTCGGAGGTTTCTCCGGACCCTTGTCGACGCCATCCAGATCGTCGGAGAGCTCAACCTATCCGTGGTCGACGCCGTCCAACTCGTCGGAGGTTTCTCCGGACCCTTGTCGACGCCGTCCAACTCGTCGGAGATTTCTCCGGCCCTTTGTCGAGGGCGTCAAACTCTTCGGAGACTTCTGTCGGTCCGCCGTCGGCACCGTCCAGCTTGTCGGAGATTTCTCCGGGCCGTTGTCGGCGCCGTCCAGCTCGTCGGAGATTTCTCCGGACCCGTTGCCGAAGGCGTCAACACCTTCGGAGACTTCTGCAGGAAAGCCCGCGGGGCGCAGTCGTGCATCATTTGCTGGATCGACTTGAGGTCTATCAGAGTCCAGCCTACCTTCGCTGGATCGGCTTGAGACCCATGTGTATTCAGCAACACCTCGGCTGGATGGAGTTGAGATCCATCCCCATCCAGCGTCTCGGACGATTGTTTCTTGCCGCGTCCTTTAGAACTCGTCGTCGAAAGCCCGACGCGCGCTGAGGAAAAATCGAACCTTTGAACGGGCATCCACCACCCCTTCAGACTTCAAGTCGTTCAGTGCTCGGATCACACAAACGAGATATTGGCCGCGATTCGGCCAGTCCCCATCGAAGCTGCAGGGAATCTCCGGGAAAACGAGCCGTTCGCCGGCTCGGAGACCGTAGAGGCGGTTGCGCACACCTCCGGGCCACAACACCTCGACGGTGGCGCGGTGACGCGATCCCAGGCCGACGACCTTTTCCAACGCGTGCTGAGAGCTGTGGCTCGATCCACCGACGATCGGTCGCAGGACGGTCTGACCCCGCTTCGGCGTCATCGCGACCACCGCGCCGATGCCGTCACGGTTGACCCGCCCTCGCGGCGTCAGGCCGACGCTGCCGACAAGCTTGACGCTCGCCGAGCGATTCTCGTTCTCGCCGTTGTTGAGCTCGACTTTCAGATCCCCCAGGCCATTTTCGACGCCACTCCAAACGAAACCCGGATTCTCCGGCGGACCGACAGGAAACATGATCGGCGCGAAGAATGCCGTGCTGTCGAAGGCGGAACCGTACTGCACCGGTGCCGGCACCAGCGGCGTCGGCGGTGCGGAGACCAGGTTGGCGACCGTGACCACGTCGACAAAACCGTTGCGGTCGAGATCGCCGACGGCGACGCCCCGAACGTTGCGACGGATGTGGTCGGTGGTGATGGCTTCAGTGTCGGCGATGAAATTTGCCGAGCAGCCCTGGTTCTCCAGCACCGCGCCTGGGTTGTCGCTGATCACGGACAGGTTACCCGCGTCCAACCCTCCGTGGTAGAGAATGTCTAAGTCGCCGTCGTTGTCGTAGTCGAAGATGCCCGCGCCCCAGCCGAAGGGGGTCGCCACCAGATCACCGACTCCGGGATCGGTAAAGGTGCCGTCGCCGCGGCCTAGAAACCAGCGACTGGCGCTGGCACCCACCTCATACGGCAGGTTCAAAGTCGGATTGCCATAGTCTCCGAAGGTCGAGCCGAAGAGATCCAGGGTGCCGTCGCAGTTCAGATCTCCAAAGGCGACGCCCATCCATTCCGACGCCGAGCGTTCGTCCAGGATGATCGGCACGTCGGTGAAGTGCCCGGTGCCGTCGTTGAGGAAGGCGTGCAGGTAGGCGCGGTCCAGACAGGGGCGATCCGGAGGCGCGATATCGCAGAAACGGTCAGCGATGATCGCCCCCTGGTCGTCGGCGAAGACCACATCCAGGTCACCGTCCAGATCGAGGTCGGCGGTGCCGACCGACCAGGTGATGCCCGCCGCGCCGGGCGGATAACCGCCGTTGACGGTGATTCCCGACGCCTCGCTCTCATCGGAAAAGGACAAGTCGCCCTGGTTGATGAACAGCTGGTTGTGTTCATTGAGGGCATAGGGTTCGAAGAAGATGGCAAAGGAGACCGTCATGTCGAAGGAGTTAGCGACCACGATGTCCAGCAGGCCGTCGCCATTGAAGTCTCCCACCGAGCATGAGGTCGACGTCCGCGATCCGCCTTCGGCACCAAATCCCGCGATTTCGGCGAACGTACCGTCCCCGAGATTCTCGAACAACCGACTGGGCTCCTTGCGGCCTAAGACCAGCAGGTCGGGGTCCCCATCGTTGTCGAGGTCTCCGAAGCAGGTGCCAAAGCTGTCCTGATCGGTTGCCGCCACGCCGGCCGCCAACGCCTCGTCGACAAAACTCAGCTGCCCGGTCTCAGCCAAGAGATTCTTCATCAGGCTGTTGGGCGAGTCCGGACCGTTGGTGACGTAGAGATCCAGGTCGTCGTCGCCGTCGTAATCGAGCACCGCGACTCCAGCCAGGCCGCGCGGCATCATCGGCGATGCCGCGGCGTCGGCGATGGTGATCGGCTCGATCAAAGAATCCTGGTGTAATTGCTCCGCCAGCGCGACGGTCGTCGAGCCCGATCTCGCGTAGCCGGCGATGGCCGAATCATCTTCGAGCTCACTGAAGGTGACTCCGCGATTTTCTCTCTGAAGCTCTTCGAACAGCTCTTCCATGCCGTCTTCGAATCGCTTCGCCGAACGCCGGCTGATGACGTCAGCGTCGACCAGCTCGGTGAGCGCGTCCTCGACGCAGTCCTCGAAGTCGTCGTCGTCCGGCCAGCTCGCGGCTGGGTCGCAGGGAATCTCGGGAAAGAGCAGGTGTTCCCCACCTCTGGCTTTCAAGTAGCGGTTGCGCACTCCGCCCGGCCACAGCACGTCGATCGTGGCGCGATTTTTCCTCGCCAGGCCGAACGTCTGGGTCAAGGAGTCTTGCGACAGAAAGCTACCGCCGCCCAAAACCGGCTTGACGGTGGTGGCCCGCCTCCTGGGCGTCGCGGTGATGACGGCGCCGATGCCGCTGCGGTTCACTTTGCCCTGAGACGTGATACCGATCGTGCCGAGCGGAGTCACGCTGACCGAACGGTAGCCGGATTCGCCATCGTTAATCTCGATCGAGAGATCACCGTTGGGGTAGTCGAATCCGAGCCAAGACAGAAGGCCCGAGCCCGGCGACGCCTCGCCGAAGCGGGGCGCGAAGAATCCCGTCGGATCGAAGGGCGAGCCATACGCGACGCCGGCAGCCGCGAACGGGATCAGCGGGAAGGCGGCGCCCGGGATCACCTCGTTGGCGACGCTGACCACGTCGACGAAGCCGTCCTGATCGAGATCGCCGCTAGCGACTCCTTGAACGTTGCGCTCGGCGTGATTGGAAGCGAACGGATCTGACGCGACGGTGAAGCCCGCCGAGCCGTCATTGATCAGAAGAGCGCCCGGATTGTCGAGATTGACCAGTCCATGCATGTCCAGACCACCGTGAAAAACGATGTCGGTGTCGCCGTCGTTGTCGAAGTCCTCGGCCGAGGTTCCCCAACCGAAAACCGACGCCACCAGCGCACCCACGCCGGGGTCCACGAAGGAGCCGCCGGCGCTTTGCAGCAGCCAGCGCGACGACTGTTCGCCGAGCTGATAATCACCGTCCGGAGCCAGAACGGGAATGAAATAGTCACCGAAATTGGAGCCGAAGACGTCGATCGTGCCATCGTGATCGAAATCGGCGAACGACAGACCCATCCAAGACTCGCCGCGCTCGGTCAGGCCCAGGGTTTCGGACACGGCCATGAAGGTGCCCGTGCCGTCGTTCTCGAAAACCTGGAGGAAGCCGCGGTCCACGCCCTCCGGCGGCCTGGGGAGGCCCCCCTGATCGTCGGCAATCCATAAATCGACATCTCCGTCCTGATCGTGATCGACGAACGCCACCGCCCAGGCGATGGTCGCTGCCCCGGGCGGCACGCCACCTTGCTCATGTAGCCCTGCCGCGACGCTGACGTCGAGAAAGCTGCCGCCACCCTGATTCCGGTAGAGCTCGTTATGAAAGTTGAGACCAAAAGGGTCGAAGGGCAACAATGGAAAGATGCCGTCCAGGGTGTCGTGGTTGAAGGTGCGGCCGATGACGATGTCGAGCAAGCCGTCGTTGTCGACGTCGCCCATGGCACAGGAAGAGGCGGAGCGACCGTCGGGATTAAAGCCGGCGGTGGCGCTGACGTCGGTGAACGTGCCGTCGCCATCGTTGGCAAAAAGGATCGGCGAACCGATTTCTGTGGTCACCAGGAGATCGGGATCGCCGTCGTTGTCGATGTCCCCGAAGCAGGCGCCCGAGCTGTCCCGCGAGGTCGCTTCGACGCCGGCCTGGGCCGCAACATCGATAAATTGCAGGGTTCCCGACTCGGCGAGCTGATTCGAAAACAGCGCGTTGGCGGCGCCTGGACCGTTGGTGACGAAGACATCCAGATCGCCGTCCAGATCGGCGTCGAGCAGGGCGACGCCAGGAAGCCCGCGTGACTTGGTGGGCATCGGCAAGAGTCCAGGCACCGGTGCGACGATCGGATTCGCGATGCTGTCCTGATAAAGCGCCAGAGCGTTCGCGTGTCTGGCGGAGGGCACGCGCTCATAGATGATGCCGTTGCCTGGGGTCGCTTGTTCCGAGAAGGTCAGGGCCGGAGGGTGAGCCAATGCTGGCGTCGCCACGATCATCGAAGCGGCCAGGGCGGAGATGAGGGATCCTGCGGGTCGTGTTCTCATGATCTCGAATCCTCTGGGTTGGAGTGAACTGCAAACGGCGGTTTCAATCGACACACGAGGACTGCCGCGGCGCCTGACAATTAGCACCGCGTGGACATCAAACCCCATCCATCGCTGGGGGTGATCAGAAGCATCAAACAGATTTATAGGCAATATTCTATGCAACGATTCACGAGTCTGCAAGTCACCAACTGCCGATCCGGCGCAGAGCAGGGGTAGAATTCGCGTGCCGTATCCACTCACGAAGAACACTTTGAGATTGCAATAATCATGAAGATCGATTGGCCACTGATTCCATTCCGATGGGGCATTCTGGCGATGTTGACCTGCGCCAGCTCTGCCCTCGCCCAGCCTGAAGTCGCCCCCATCCTGCCGCCTGAGCTGCCTTGGCACGGTAAGAGTCAGAAATTCGCCCTCGACCCCGAGCACGAGTGGGCGACGCCGTCCGAAGCATCAGGTCTCGAGAGCACGCCACGCTATGAAGAGACGATGGCGTGGATCCGCCGCTTGGCGGATTCCGCTTCTGAGCTGAAGCTGACTTCGATCGGCCGCAGCGCCGAAGGTCGCGAGATCGGGATGGTGATCGCGAGTCGTGAGGGCGCGACGACGCCCGAGGCCCTGGCCAAGAACGGCCGACCGATCCTGCTCGCCCACTCCGGCATCCACTCCGGCGAGATCGACGGCAAGGATGCCGGCATGATGATGCTGCGCGACATGACGGTCCTCGGCACTCAAAGCCAATTGCTGGATCAGGTCAATCTGCTGTTCATCCCGATCCTCAGCGTCGACGGTCACGAGCGCTTTTCTCGTTATGGCCGCATCAACCAGCGCGGCCCGGTGGAGATGGGCTGGCGCACCAACGGCCGCAATCTCAACCTGAACCGCGACTTCACCAAGCTCGAAACCGAGGAGCTGCGGGCTCTGGCCAGCACCGTCAACACCTGGCAGCCGGACCTCTACATCGATCTTCACGTCACCGACGGCGCGGATTATCAATACGACATCACCTATGGCTACAACGGGCCCCATGCTTGGTCGCCCGCGATTGCGACCTGGCTCAACGAAGTGTTCCGGCCGATCACCGACGGGGCGCTCAGAGATTGGGGCCATGTCCCCGGCCCTCTGACTTTCGGCTTCAACGGCCGCGACATGACCGGCGGCACCGTCGACTGGACGGCCTCGCCGCGCTTCTCGAACGGCTGGGGGGACGCCCGCCACCTGCCGTCCATCCTGGTCGAAAATCACTCGCTCAAGCCTTACCCTCAGCGGGTGCTCGGGACCTACGTCTTGCTGCAGAGCGCGATGACCGCCCTCGGCCGGGAGTATCGGAGCCTGCGTGAAGCGCGGGCGAAAGACGAGCAGGCGACGCCTGAAGAGATCGTGCTGGCCTGGGGCTACGCGACCCCCGACCCCTTGCCGACGGTGGAGTTCGAGGGTGTGCGTTCAGAGCTTTTCCTGTCGCCGATCTCAGGCGCCCCGGTCGCTCGCTGGACCGGCGAGCCGGTGATCGAAACCCTGCCGTTGATGGCGATGACCGCCGTCCAAGCCAAGGCTCGAAGGCCAACGAGTTATTACATTCCGGCGGCTTGGTACCGGATTGCGGAAAAGCTCGAGCAGCAAGGCATCGAGATGACGCGCCTCGAAGCGCCGTCGACGGTCGAGGTCGAGATGCTGCGCCTGCCCGACGCCAAGCTCGACACCGATAGCACCCCCTTCGAGGGTCGAGCCCGCTACCTCTCCGGTACTCCGGTCGCCGAACGGCACGCCCTCGAACTGCCGGCAGGCTCGTTTCGGGTCGACACGGCCCAGCCGCTCGGCACCCTGGCGGTGTTGATGCTGGAACCCGAGTCGCCGGACTCGCTCTTCCAATGGGGTTATCTCGCCGAGATCCTGCAACGCACCGAGTATGTCGAGGGCTACGTCATGGAACCGACGGCGCGGGCGATGCTCGAGGCGGACCCGAAGCTCGCCGCTGAGTTTGAGCAGAAACTGCTCACCGACCAAGACTTCGCGAGCGATCCGCGAGCCCGACTGCACTGGTTCTACGAAAAGACGCCCTTTTTCGACGACCGCTATCGTCTCTATCCGATCGCTCGCAGCCTCGACTAAGTACTAAGCCTGACTCACCGATACATCTCCACCGGCGCTGGCCGATTGTCGAGGATCTCCTCGATGCGCGCCAGGACTTCCGGGGTGATCTGGTCGACGACGTCCATCGCTTTCATGTTCTCGACCACCTGAGCGGGCTTCGAGGCACCGGTAATCACGGTCGAGACGTCGCGATTCTTGAGACACCAGGCGAGGGCGAGCTGCGGCAGGCTGCAGCCCAGCTCCTCAGCGATCGGCCGCAGTCGCCGCGCCTTGTCGACGTTGCTTCGCCCCTGCTCGCTCTCGATCTTCTCCTGTAGCCACTCATAGTCGGCCAGGGTGAAGCGGGTGCCCTCCTTGGGGATGCCGTTCTCATACTTGCCGGTCAGAATGCCACTGGCGAGCGGGCTCCAGATGGTGGTGCCCAAGCCGATCTCGCGATAAAGACGAGCGTACTCGCGCTCCACCCGTTCGCGGTGAAACATGTTGTACTGCGGTTGCTCCATGGTCGGCGGGATCAAGTGCTCGCGGCGGGCGACGCCGTAGGCTTCCATGATCTGTTCCGCCGACCACTCGCTGGTGCCCCAATAAAAGGCCTTGCCTTGATGGATCAGGTAGTTCATCGCGCGCACCGTCTCCTCGATCGGCGTCGAAGGATCGGGGCGATGACAAAAAAGCAGGTCGACGTAGTCGAGCTGGAGTCGCGCCAGCGAGGCTTCCGTCCCCTCGATCACATGCTTGCGCGATAGCCCCCGATCGTTGGGGCCTTTGCCGCCCCAGAAGACTTTGGTGGCGATCACCAGATCCGAACGCTTCCAGCCCGCTTTCCGAAGGACGTTGCCCATCATCACTTCCGAGGCGCCCGCGGCATAGACCTCAGCATTATCGAAGAAGTTGACGCCAGCGTCATAAGCCGCTTGCATGCATTCATAGGCGACCTCCTCGCCGATCTGAGTGCTGAAAGTGACCCAGGATCCGAAAGAGAGCGCGGAGACCTGAAGACCGGACGAGCCGAGATGACGATATTCCATAACGGATAACTCCTTGAGCGTTGAATCTTGGAGGGTTTAGCAGCCGATCGAGAGCGAAGTGTATCCGGGTCGGGGAGCCGCGACCATGAGCCGACAAAGCACCCGTCTTTTGGGGTAGTGCGACAACGCAAGTGCCTTGTTATCGTGATGGTCCATCGAGGACCAAGACATGAAAATGACAAATGCCGCCTCGAGGTGCTGCCTGGCGGTGCTCCTCTTCCTGGCAATCGCTGCGTGCAGCGGCGAATCGCCGGTTGGCGAATCTGCCCTCGACACCTTGGCGGAAGATGCCTGGCCCACGGAGGTGATGAGCTCCGAGGCCGGTGCCACTAAGAAACTCCTTCTCGGCTCGATCGAAGCCGGCAGTCTGAGTCCCGAACTGGCCGCACAGGCTTTCCTCGAAGGCTTTCGTGGCGAGGACTTTCTGGAGCGACCCGCGAGCCAGACGCGAATCGAATCTGGCATCCACCTCGCCGACTGGCAGGAGAGCCCGGCGAAGCTCGACGCACAGACCTTTCGCGAACGCTGGAACGCCTACCTGTCAGAGCTCGGCGAGGTGCAGTCCGTTGAGGTCCACACCTGGGAAATCCAACAACGCCAGAGGGCCGATGGCCTCCCCGCCATCGAAACAAAAGAAGCGGTTTGGATCCTGGCCCGTCTCGAAGACGGAAGACTGCGCGAAGAACGTCTCTACCTGGTGCTCGATCTGATCCGACGTTCAGACGGCGAGTGGAAGATCGCTCGCGTCGGTAGCGACAAGGGCCGAACCACGGTCGCACCCGGGCCCTTCTTTCGCGACGTCAGCGCTCAGGTGCTACCACCGGGCTACGATCAGATCGGCGCCCAGATCTACACCGATGGCGGCCCGGTGCTCGCCGACTTCGACGCTGATGGCGACGTCGATCTCTTCTTGCCGCGCCTGCACGCGCCAGCCCGGCTCTATGAGAACGACGGCACCGGCCACTTCGAGGACGTCACCGCTGCCCGTGGGCTGGAGCTCAACGCCTTGCGCCAGGGCACTAACAGCGGCCTGTTCCTGGATCTCGACCGCGACGGTCGCCTGGATCTGGCGGTTGGCAACAAGCGGCGCGGCTTACTGCTGTTCCGCAACGAAGGTACCGACCGAAGCGGCGCACGTTTCACCGACGTCACCGGCGCTGAGCCGCTGGCCGGAGCCGGCGAGTGGGAATCCCTGGCGGCCGCCGACTACGACGGCGACGGTCGGGTGGATATCTACCTCACCAACTACAACCTGATCGACGCCGAACATCAGCCGGAAAGCTACGTCGATGCCCGCGACGGTCTGCCCAACGTGCTGCTGCGCAACCTGGGCGACTTTCGTTTCGAAGATGCGACCGCCGCGACCGGGCTCGATGTCGAAGCCGAACGCTGGAGCTACGCCGCGTCCTGGGCCGACTACGACCGCGACGGCGATCCCGACCTCTTCGTCGCCAACGACTATGGCCCCAACAGCCTTTATCGCAACCAGAAAAGCGGGCCTGGAGGGACGGCCACCTTCGAGCAAGTCGCAGCGCAGGTCGGCGCCGAGGATTACGGCAACGGCATGGGCGTCCTATGGGCCGACGTCGACGGTGACCTATGGCTCGACGTCTACATCTCCAACATGCAGTCGTTCGCCGGCAACCGCATCACCCGGCTCGAGAGCTTTCCCGGCTCGGCCGAAGAGCGCGCGCTCTACCGACGCTTCGCGAAGGGCAACACCCTGCTGCGCAATCTCGGGGGTGACCGGGCTCACGAGCCAGGCACAGGCGAAGTCACCTTTGAGGACGTGACCGACTCGGCCGGGGTCCGAGGCGCTTTCTGGGCCTGGGGCAATCTCGCCTTCGATTATGACTCCGACACCGACCTCGACCTCTTCGTCTGTGGTGGCTTCTACACCGGCGCCTCGGCGAAAGACACGTGAAGCGTCTTTTGGCGCCAGGTCATGGCGTCTGAGAGTGGCGGTCAAGGCGAGAATCGTGAGCAGGGGCACCGCAACCACTTCCGGCTGCTGCAGGAAGAGGGGCGATCGTGGAGCGGCCGCGAGCCCAACACCCTCTTCCAGAATCGCGGCGACGGCACCTTCGACGAGGTCGGCAACGTGCTTGGCGTCTATCTGCGCCTCGACAGTCGCAGCGCCGCCTCGGCCGACCTCGACGGCGACGGCGATCTCGATCTCGTGGTCTACAGCCGCAACAATCCGATCGTCAAAATCTACCGCAACGACACCCCGGGGCAAGGCCATCTGGCCCTGGTCGACCTGCGGAGCACCCAAAGCGGCACCTTGGCCGCGGGCGCCCAGGCACTGCTGACCTGCGGTGACCAGCGGCAGCTACGACAGGTGGAGCTCGGCTCGGGCTTTCTGGCTCAGAGCGCGCCGACCCTGCACTTCGGTCTCGGCGGCTGTTCGGAGATCTCCTCGATCGAGGTCCGCTGGCCTTCCGGTCAGAAACAAACCTGGCATGATCTGCCGGCCAATCACCGGATCGCTCTCACCGAAGGCTCCGGCGACGCCCACGTCACGCCGCTGGAGCACCGTAATTTCAACCGTGCCGAGCTCGCCGTTGCTGCAGGTGAGCTGTCCGCTCCACGCCCGGATCTGAGCTTCGATCGAATCGATGGCGGCGCATCCCTGACCCTCGCCGAGTTCGACGACAGCACCATGGTGCTCAACTTCTGGGCCACCTGGTGTACCGCCTGCATCGCCGAGATGCCCGAGCTTGAAGCCCTCCATCGCCGCTTCGGTCCCCAAGGCTTGCGCGTCGTCGGCATCTCGCTCGACGAAGGCCGTCCACAAGACGCGGTGAGCAAATTTCTCGCCGATCGAGGCGTCACCTATGAACAAGTGTGGGGCGACGTCGAGCAGCAGCGACCCTTCGCCGCCCTCGGCTCCTCGCCACCGGGCGCCATCCCGATCACAGCGGTGATTCACCGGGGCATCGTGCGCGACGTGCAAGTGGGGGCGTTCGATCCGGAGGCGATGGCGGAGCTGCTCGAGCGGTTATTGAGGGAGTGAGGTAGAGGCCCCTCTTAAAGGTCACAATAGGACCGATGGATTTGATAACGACCCGACAGCGAGCCCGCCGAAGCGTCGGCGTCCTGCTCCTCGCGTTTAGCCTCCAGGCCTGCGACGGGACGGACTCCAACCGCGACGAAGCCCCTTCCCTCCGCGCCCTGCTCGCCCGGGGCGCCGCCCATGCCGAGATCGATCAGTGGGCCGACGCCCGCGAGCTCTTCCTGCAGGCGGCAGAGCTCGACCCGGAAGAATCGGTCACGGCTTACGACCTGGCCGTCGCCGATTTCCGGGTCGGTGACCGGCCGGCAGCCCTTGAGCACCTCGACCGCGCGCAGACCGGAGCTTCAAAGGACCTGCTGGCACAGATCGAAAGGCTCCGAGGCAAGATCGCTTATGAGGAAGGCGACGTCGACGCCGAGCTGACCGCCTATCGGGAAGCGGCCCGGCTGGTCCCGCAGGAGGCGGCTTACGCGCACGCCTTGGCTCAGCTGCATCTCAGGCGGGGAGAGCCCGAGGGCCACGGCGCGATGCTCGAGCAAGCCTACGAGCTGTGGCCGGAAAATGCCTTTCTTGCTGCCGAGCTGGCTCTGTGGTCCATCGAGCAAAGCGACAGCGACGTCCGTCGCCGAGGATTGACCCTGCTCGAGACTTGGATCGACCCCGAGAGCAAAGCCGGCTCCTTTCTGGATCAGGCCCAAGCCGCGCTCGACACTTTCGAGGCTGCTGGACCTCTCGAGGGCGCCGCCACGCCCTCCAGCGTCACCCGGCCGCTGCGCATCGCCGTCAATCTGCTGCGCGCTACCAAGCGATTTCAGAGCGATGCCACCGAGCTCCAGGCCCAGCTCGAGCCAGTGCCTCTGACCGAACCCGTCAATCCTCAGCAGGCGTTCGTGCCCGCACCCCCGGAGATCCGGTTCGAGGACACGGCCCTGATTCCGGATCTACCCCTGGCGAATGATGAAAAGCTGATCGACGCGGTGCCGTTCGACGATTCGATCGAGGAACGACCGCGCGCAGACCGGGAAACCGGTCTGGCATTGCTCAGCGATCAAGCGCTCTACCTCCTGCCGCGGGAGACTCAAGAGATTTCGCGACTGGCCGACGTCACCGGCGCTCGCCAGTTGCTGACGGGTGACGTCGACGACGACGAACGCATGGAAATCCTGGTCTTGGGCACCGATGGAGTGCGCCTGTGGGGTCGTGGCGAGAGCGGAGCATGGCAGGAGATCGCCCTAGACGCCGGCCTGGCAAGAGCTGCCGATCTGCGGCGCGGGTTGCTGACCGACTTCGAGCACGACGGCGACCTCGACCTGCTGGCGGTCGACACCGAGGGTCGTCCCTTTCTGGTCACAAATCGAGGCGAGGCCGGGCTTGGCTCGCCCGAAAATGTCGCCCTACCGATCGAGAGCGGCATCCGCGAGCTGACCGCAGCCGATCTCGACGCCGACGCCGATCAGGACCTGCTGCTCGCCACCGCCACCGAATTGTTGATCCTGCGCAACTGGCGTCAAGGAGAGTACGCACTGCACGCCCGTGAGCCGCTGCCCAAGGGCGAGACGGTCACCCGGCTCCTGACCCTTGACTATGACGCCGACGGCCGAATGGACGTGATCGCGCTCACCGGGCGCAGCTTGGCTTTCTGGCGCGGCGACCGCCGGATGCGACTGACTCGCGACGCCCAAGCAGCGCAAGATACCTTCCTCTTCTCCGACACGATTCGACCACAGAATCTCACGGCTTCCGACCTTGACCTCGACGGAGATCAGGATTTGCTCGTGGCTGGCGTCGGCACACCGACCCGTGGGGCCGGGGTGGTCGCGCTGATGAACGACGGTCGGGGACGTTTCATCGCCCGCACGGATCTCATCGCCGAACCCTGGCCGGCAGCCCACGGCGTCCTCGCTCTCGATCTCGATGGCGATCTCGATCCCGACCTTTTGTCGTGGGCCGACGCCGGTCTGGTCCGGAGCTTCCGGAGCCGGGGAGCCGAAGGCCAGGGCTGGTTGGAGCTGCGCTTGCGAGCCCCCGACCGCAAGGTCCCGCGCGACGGCCGCGGCGTACGCCTGCAGGTGGTCGCCGGCGATCGCGTGCAGTGGCTGGAGCTCGATCGGCCGAACGTCACCCTCGGCCTCGGCCGGGCACGTCCCGCCCTGGTCAAAGCCACCTGGCCCAATGGCATTAGCGAGTATCTTTTCGAACCCGAGCCCGAAGCCGAGCACACCCTGGTGCTTTCCTTGCGAGTCGAGGGCTCGTGCCCTTTCCTTTACGCTTCGGACGGAGAAGAGCTGCGCTTCGTGACCGATATCCTGGGGCTCGCCCCGGTGGGCATGGTCGCCGCCGCTGGCCCGGCCACGAGCGCCCCTTACATCCCGTCCGACCCCGAAGAATACCTGCGCCTTCCGGACTGGGTGGCCCCGCGGGATGGCATCCTCGAGCTGGCGATCACTGAAGAGCTGCGCGAAGCCCTCTATCTGGATCAGGCGGAGCTGGTGACGATCGACGCCCCGCGCGAAATCGAGGTCTACAACGGCGAGCAGTGGCGACCGGAGCCGGTACAGGGCCTCGAGCCACGGTTTCTTTCGTCGCTCCAGCCCCCGGCCTCAGTGCTCGACGACCGAGGACGCGAGGTGCTCGACGTCCTGCGCCAACGCGACGATCGTTATTTGACCAACCACCAGGGGCCGCGCCGCTACCAGGGAGCGGTGACGCCCCATCGTCTGCTCCTCGAGCTATCGCCAGAAGCCGCACAAGCCGAGCGGCCGGCCTTGATCCTCGTCGGCTGGCTGCATTGGGGCAATACCAGCACCAACGTTGCCCGTTCCCAGGATCCGAACGGCCGACCGATGTTTCCGGTGCTCGAAATTCCTGACGGCGGCGACTGGCGTCCGGTGGCGACCGGCGGACTTCCAGCGGGCAAGACCAAGGCGGTGGTCGTCGAGCTTTTCCGGACTCTGGCGTCCGGTGAGACGGAGAGCTTTATCGACCCGGCGGATCCTAGAATTCGACTGACCACCGACTTCGAGGTCTATTGGGACTGGATCGCGACCGGATCTCTGCTCCCACCCGAGAAAACCCCGCATCACATTCACGCTCTATCGCCCCGCTCCGCCGAGCTGCGTTGGGGTGGATTCTCCCATTGGTACCGGCCGGCCAACAACGGTCCCTACCTTTTCGACTACAGCGATCGGCGCTCCTATCCGTGGCGAGTCGACGATCAAGGTCAGGAGCTGGTGTTGGCCTGGCAAGAGCTCGAGGGCTACTACACCGCCTACGGCTCGGTGACCGAGCTGTTGGCGCAAGCGGACGATCGACTCGCGGTCGTGGCCTCGGGGGAAGAGATTCTGATCTCTTTCGACACTGCCTCCCTGCCGGCCTTGCCCGAGGGCTGGCGCCGGACCTTCTTCTTACACTCCGAGGGCTGGGAGAAAGACGGCGATCCCAATGTCTCGTGCTCACGCACGGTGGAACCTCTACCCTGGCGCGACATGGCTCACGACCCGTGCTCGGGGCTCGAGCTCGGCTCGCCGCCGCGGACGGAGGCGCCGCGAACTCGCTGGGTCGATCGCCAGCGCCTGGCACGGCGGGTGGAGGCGCTCGAGGCTCGCTCCGTTCATCCCGCCGGGATTTGAGATCCTGACCACCGGGCCTTAAACCTTCCGACTAGTCGGAATTCAGGCTTCAGGAGTGAAAAACTCACCTGAAGCGTGTATAGTAAATACTCCGTCGCACTCTCGGCTGGACGTCGCGATCCCGAAGCCTCGGATCACACGACGACTCGAGGTTCGTAATCTCATTCTTTATCTTGGTTTGACATCTTTCAGCGACGGTCGACATCGAACGTTTCGGCTTGCCTCGCTCTCTGGTAAGTCTCGTCTTCAAGGAGTTACGCAATGAGTCAGCCCGTCGGCATCCAGTCTCTCGCTATCAGTGTTCCCGAGCACGTTCGTACCAACGACTTCTGGTACGACAATTATCCTGAAATCGTCGCCGAGGCCGAAAAGCGCATCTGGTTCTGGAAACGGCCGAAAGACTTCTTGGAAGGCGGGTCTGAGGCCTTCAACCTGGCGATGGAGCCTTACCTCGACGATCCCTTCCGCGGCGCCAAACAGCGACGCCGCCTACCACCGGAAGGCACGTCGCTACAGCTCGAAGCGGATGCCGCCCGCAAGGCGCTCGCCGCCGCCAACCTCGAGCCGAAAGACATCGGCTTGCTGATCTGCACCTCCTTTCTGCCCGATCACCACGGTATCGGCGGGGCCGCCTTTCTCGCCCGCGAGCTCGGACTCGAAGGTGCCGCCTGGAATCTGGAATCTGCCTGCTCGAGCGGCCTGGTGGCTTTTCAGACCGCGTGCTCGCTGATTCAGACCGGCCAGTACCGTCACGCGCTGGTGGTCACCGCTTGCACCTATTCCAAAGGCAACCAAGATGAGGACCCGGTGTCCTGGGCCATCGGTGACGCGGCCACCGCGGTGGTCGTTGGACCGAGCGAAGCAGGCATCGGATACCTCGGGGGCAAGACTGTTCATTCCGCCGACACCTGCGGCGCCGTCTGCCATACCGCGGAGTTCGACGACGAACGGGGCCCATGGCTTCGCCTGAGGCCGCAGAAAGCTGCCGCCAAACTGCTGCGCGAAACTTCCGAACCGCACTTGCTCGAATGCAGCCACGGCGCTCTGGAAAGAGCGGGCAAGAGTCTGGACGACATCGACTTCCTGGTCGCCAACAGCCCACTGGCCTGGTACCCGGACTTCTGTGCTCGTGCCCTGGGCCTTGACGCCAGCCGCACCCTCAGCTGCTTCCCGTTTTACTCCAACATTGGCCCGGCACTGCTCGGCACCAACCTCTTCCACGCCGCGGCCTGGGGCAAGATCCGCCCGGGCGATCTGGTCATGCTTTATACCGTCGGCAGCGTCTCCAGCTGCAGCGCCGCCGTCGTCCGCTGGGGCGACGTCGCCCTCGGGCCGGAACCCGAAGGCACCTCCGAGGCGTTGCTCGAAGAGCTCCGAAACCAGCCGGTGCGTGAGATCGCCCCGCCGAGCGAGATCAGCTCGCCGGTGATCGATCCGGGCACGGCGCAAGCGGCGGATTCGGTGGCGTCGAACGAAACGGCCCCCTGAAGCCTCATCTGGCGGCGGTTAGCCAACCGTCGCCCGCCGACGAGCCCAAATCGCTTTGCCGTAGACGAAGGTTACGCCTGCCAGCAGCAGGGCGGAGAGCCAGAGCGCTTCGCCCGCACCGAGTTGGTAGCGACCGATCACGATCGCCAACAACACCGCACCCGCCGTTGCCAGAGCGACGCCCAGTCGTCGCCGACCACGGGCGGCGAGCGCCAAGCCGATCCAAAAGGCCGAGGCGCCCGTCAGGCTCAAGACACGGCCGAGATCGCGTCCACGACCCGACGCATAAGGGATCGAAAAGCCAACATCATGACCTCCCTGGTTGGCGTAGAGCTTCTCGAACGCAAAGTGGAGGCCGGAGGAAGGAATCAATGGGCGCAAGGGTTGCATCGACGCGACCTGGGTATGGCCAGACTCGGACCGACGATCGCCCGCGTCGAAGACCAGCTGAGCGCTCACCTCCTCTGCCGTCATCGGACGGCGAGGGTTGACCTGTTCCATCTCTCGCGACGGCTGGCCGTAGCTTACCCCTTGAGGCAAGAAGACGTCCCAACGGGTGTGAGTGACCAAGATTTCAGGGCGCGGCAAAACGCCTGAAATCGTGCCCAGGCCATGGATCGCTTTCGACGGCGTCTGAAAGACCAGCTCGACCGGAAACCCTTCGGTGGCATGGGGAATGCGGATCAGGTGCCATGGCTCGCCATCCTCGCCAAGGGCTCGGGCTGGCTTTTCTGATCGACCGTCGACGAAAGCCGACCAGATCTGCGAGTCCTTGGGCAAACGCAGACGTAGGAACTGTCGTCGATGGTTACGGACCTGAAAGCGGGCTGCGGTCACGGATAAGCCATCGCGGGTGAACAGAGTCCGAACCTCCGCTCGATCGATGACGGCCTGGTGGACGTCAACCGTCTGGTGACGGGTGACGGTCAGCGCCAAGCGCCTGGGTTCGGCCTGATTCGACCGCGACGACGAGGCGCCGATGTACCTGAAAGCATAGAGAATCGGATGGCTCGTCCGCAGCACCAGTCGCTGGGGAATCTCGGAAGCTTCGAGAGCGGTCAGGCGCCCGGCCACGACCGGCTGGACTTCGACCGCGGCGAGCGCTTCGACCGCGACCCGGCCTTGCTCGACGTCGACACCGGAGACTCGAAAAAGGGGCACCTCCACCTCGGGAGCCTTGGATTCACCCGACCGGCCTGCCAGCGGCCCGACGAACCGACGCTCATAGGCGGCTTCGAGACGAAAACGCCCGGTCATCTCCTGACTGAATTCGACCCGGATCTGCTGCTCATCGTCGACGGTCTCGATTCGGTGTTGTCGGACCGAAGGACCCGTGAGACTCAAGAGATCGACGTCGATCGGCAGAGTCAGCTCGAGCTCCATGAGGCGCCCAGACTGAACGTCGATCTCCAACGTCGTGCTGGCCTTGAGCCCGACGTCTCCGACTGAGATCAGTGTGTCGACGAGAGCGTCGACCCGATCCTGCCCGCGCTCCGGCATCGCCGCACGGACGGTCAAGACTGGGCGCGTCTCGGCATACTTATAGGTGTGGGCCACCGGCCGTCCCAGAGATTCGCGAACGACGGCAGGCAGCTGATTCTCGCCAACTCGGGTCGCGCCGTTGGAGCCCCCCTCCTCAGCCACCGGTTCGAGAACCCGATTCTGACTCTCGAGAAGTGCCACCATGCCTCGCTGCCGCTGGGCGTCCAACGATCTCAGAAGCGGCACTTGAAGCTCACTCTCGGCCGCGGCATCCAGCGCGCGGTCATAAACGATCTCGACGGCCTGCTGACCCTCGAGCTGACGGTCGAAGAAGACCGTCAGCTCTCGCCCTCCTGGCCGTGAGTCGTCTTCCTCTCGCAACGCCCCCAGACGCCAGTCAGCGACCGCGTCCGAGGCGACAACTCGGTCGATCTGAACCTCCGCAGGCACTTCGAATCGTAGCCGGTGAGTCTCCCCACGACGCAGCTCGACGTCGATCAGGGCCCGGACCTGCAGCACCCCTTCCTCGGCGTACGCGGCATGATAGATCGCGGCGTCTGCGCGCACCTCCTTGCGCTCTTCTTCTGGTACCGCCTCGGTCCAGGCCATCGACACCTTCGAGGTCAAGGGGACGTGGGCGGTCGCCAGAGTCTGCTCACCGCGACGGCGCAGGACGACGCTCGACGCCGGATTTACGGTCACCTCCTTATCCCCGGGCAGAGCGAGCTCAAAGGACGAGATCGGTACCTTCGGCACCGCCAGCTCGATCCGCGGCGGACCGTCCTGCCGCTCGACCGGCACCTCAAAGTCCACCGTCACGGTGTGGCGCCCACGGCCTCGGACGAGGGTCGCAAAGCATTCCTTCTCGAGCAGGATGGCGGCGTCCCGGCCGTCGATGCGAAGATTTCTCAGGGTGACTGAGCTGGGCAAGAGCTGCAGGGTGACCGCCTCCTCGTCGAGCAGCTCGACCGCCAGCTCACCGCTCCAGACCACCGCCTCGTCCACCAGCTGGCCGGAATAACGGGCGCGGCTGAGCACATGCCCACCGGCGGTGGGCAGCCGCCAGGAGAGCTGAACGCCCTCGGTGGCTGGAACACTGGTCCTCAATCGGGTCACGCCATCGTTCTCTTCGAAAGTGGCGCCCGCTGATGGAATCACCGCGGCGTCCAAGCCGGTGCCCGGCAGGGTTGCCACCAGATCGATCACGGCGGCCCGCGGCAGGGGAATCGCAACGGACACGCCCGCTGAGGAACGCGCTGCCTGGAGACGGTAGGAAAGCTGTAGGGTGTGCGTGCCCGGCTGACGCGCGGCCCAGGCGAGCCCGCGGGGCGACGCGATCAACTGGACGGGCTTGTCGTCGACCTTCGCGTCTTCGATTGCGACGCCGGCCGGCAGGAGCGGGATCAGCACCCAGTCGCCCTCGAGCACCTCGATGGTCAGCGCGACGTCAACTCGGACCTTCGCACTCGAGATCGTAGAGTTCACGGCACCGGAGGCAACGTCATCGACAGAGACCGTCACCTGAGCACTGCCGAGCGCAAATCCCGCCGGAGCCGACCGTGTCCTGCCAGTCTGAGAAGCCTCCACCAGTCGATGGTAGATCTCGAGCGGCAGCTCGACCTGCCCGGACGCCCCGACCGGGCCAGGCTCCGTCTGGGCCGGGCTCGCCGGGACGAATAGGGCCAACGTCAGCCCGAGGACGATAGATCGAATCACCCAAGCAGCCGGATGCTTCATAGCAGCTCCTTTCAGCGGGCGAGGCAGGCCTCGCCCCTACGGATTTTTGCGGTAGACACACCCGCCGAATCGACCACCCACCGATCGTCGGTGCTTACACGACTTATTCCCCAGGCCGAGCTGCCAGACCGAGCTGGCCAGCCCGCTAACGTCAACCCGCGCCGTCAACCCGCGCCGTCGACCGGCGACGGAGGCGGCAAAACCTTCAGCCGCGCGGCATAACGCAGAGAATCCGCCACATAAGCACGGTGTTCGCGGCTTGGCAATCGCCGACCGTCCATCAGTTGCAGATACTCGTCGAGCATTTCCAGATCCCGACGGATGTCCGTGTCTCGGTGGAAGCCAGCAACCTCGGACTGCAGGCCGCTGAGTAACGAGCGGTGCTGAGAGAGCTGCTCGGCAGCCGCTCCCGGGTCGCCCGCGGCCAGGCGCTGGCCCGCGTCGTCCAGCACGTCGCGCAACTGGTGGGCCAACAGATTCTTGAGCACATGCCGTTCGAGCGGACCGCGCTCGAGTGGACCGTGCTCGAGTGGACCGTCGTCGCGCTCACTCGGAGGCAGGTCGAGTCGCCCGCGCACCACCGCATTCTCCAGCTGCACCAGATCTTTGTACCGTACGCTGACCTCAGCGATCGGCCCTGGCCCCGTAGCGATCACGTCGAGCAGTACCGTGTGATGGTCGCCAGCGTCGAAGGTCGGAATGACAATCTGAAGACCCGCTTCGTCGTCCCCGCGATCCGCTTCGATGCCGAGATTCCGTGCCAGACGTCGGTCGATGGCGCGTTCCGACTCGCGCACCCGTTCGGCCCCCGCCGCGCTGAGACGACGGGCACCGACGACGTCGATCAAGCGCACTCCGGGTGCCAACTCGATCTGCAAGCGTACCGCCCGTGCCACTGCGCGACCAGCAGCAGCCAGTTCCAGATCGACCAAGCGCCGCGCGCCTTTCGGCTCCTGCAGCAGCCGGCGGGTGCCCTGACCGGCGAGCGCCAGACGATTCAGCTCCTCAAGATCCACACCGTTGCCGAGACTGATGACCGACACAGAAATTCCGGCGAGAGCGCTGAGATGAGCCAACTCGAACAGCGCTTCGGCCTCGGCTCCGAGCGGCTGTGAGGTCGCCAGCAAGATGGCGCTCGAGCCGAGCGGTGAGGCCGGATCATCCTCGCGGGTGACGTCCTCGATCGCCTGACGCAGCGCTGCGACCAGGTCGAGGCTGGCCTCGGAGTTGGCCCGAGCTGCCGCCAGCTGGTCTGGCGCTAACAGTCGACGGACCGCCACGGTCGCCTGACCCCGCCGAAGGTGGCTAACGAGTGTTTCGGAAGCGACTCTGTCCGGCGCCTGCACCACACCGCTGCCGCGGCCCGCCGCGATCAGGCGAAAGCGATCCCCAAGCTCCTGCGCCTCGGTCAAGGCCCCCGCCAACGCCACCAAGCGAGCACCGGTCTCCGGATCGATCTCGCCGCGCAGATCGAGCACCAGAGCGACGTTCATCGCCGGTCTTCGGCCACCACGATGGGTTGTACCGACCAGCCCGACCTGCACCAGAAGTCGGCTTTCGCCCTCGATGGCCGCAGGGTCGGAGGTCAACTCGAGCGCTAGTGCCGCCTCCGGAGGCGAATCGAAAGGCGACGCCGGTCGCAACGCCCCATTGTGTAACCGCAGTGGCGATCCGTCCTCCGAGTCGCGCAGACTCCAGCGAAAGAGCGTGCTCTCGCGATCGACCAGGCGAGCCTGCAGGAAGCGGAGCATCGGATCGCCCGGCACGTAGCTATTGGTCCAATAACCCGTCGCCGGTTGACTGGCGACGTCGAGCGACTCGCGCGTGGCGAGAAACCGACGGGCTTGCTCACGCGCAACGTCAGCGGTGGTCGCCTGTTGCTTGAGCGCTTCGATGTTCTTCGGCTGCGCCGCCTGTGGGGCTGTCTTCTGCTTATCTTTGCTGGGACGCTGCAGCCCTCGGGGGAGGTTTTTCAGTCGCTCACGCAAGCGCTCTCTGACTCGCTCCCGCTGGTCATCGTCGTTATCGAAAGGCCCCGAGGCGTCGGACTCGATCCGAGCCGAGCCGCCTCGAAACGTGATGTCCGCCTCGGTACCGACCCACTGGGGCCCCTTGTCGGCGCCGGCGGTGGAATAGCTATCGAGCTTGCGCAAGGTCTTGCCGCCCCCAAGATCTGGGACCGCGGCTTGGGGAGGGAGCTCGGCGCCCACATAGCCCAACGCCCGCTGTTCTCGCAGTCCCTGGAATTGCTGCTCGAGCAACGAGCGACGCGCCCCGGCGGCATCGAGATCGACACTCGCCGGGGCAACGCCCGGCGACAGGCTCACCCCAGCGACTGATTCAGGAACCGGCAAGATGTCGTGGACTTCCGTGACTCGGAGCGGCTCCACCGCCCTCTCCATCTGTTGATGGACGAAGATCGACAGACTGACCAACGCCAGCATGGCCATGGCCATCGCCGCTCGCAGCCTCGGCCGTCCGGGCCAGAAGAGCCATCGGCGCGGCCGTGACCCGGACCGGGCCCGGGAAGACGTAGACGTCGCTGGCTGGATCTCTTGACGCTGCAGCAAGCTCTCGACCAACTCGTCGGGAGCGTCCAGCCGTGGCATGGCTTCGAAACCGGCATCGAGTGTCGCGAACGCTTCAAGTTCACGGAAGCACGCTTCACAATCCTCGAGGTGAAGCTGCGCGCTCTCATCACTCCGCAAGGCGACCGGACCTCGCTCGGCCAGGAGATCGCGGAGTCGGCGACAAGTGTCCGTCGTCCCCGGATCTGTACCGGGGTCCTGCCCGCGGAAGTGATGCCACCCTCGCTTCATGTCGTCACCTTCAGGGTTCCTGGGGTGGGTTGGGACGAGCCCTGCTCGCGCGCCAAGGCATCGGCTAGCAAACGTCGAGACCGCCGCAGATGAGTCTTGACGGTATTGACCGGAATGCCGAGCACCGCGGCGACCTCTTTCAGCGGTAGCTTTTCAACGCAGGCCAAGAGCACCACTTCGCGCTGGACTCTGCGCAAGCTCGAAAGCTGGCGCTCGATAAAGGCCGCGGTTTCACGGGCTGCCGTCCGACGCTCGCCGTCCGGCGCCGGATCCGCCACCTCCATCGCTCGCTCCGTTCTTGCATCCGCGGCGCCGCCCCCAAGATCGCCAAAAATCAACTGACGCACCCGGCGTTTGCGCAGATAGCTGCGCACAGTATTCGAAACGATCGTGAAGACCCAAGGATGGAGCGGTCGCGCGGGATCGTAGCGATCCGCGGCGCGATGAATCTTGATAAAAATCTCCTGGAAAAGGTCGTCCCGATCTTGCGGGTCGATACCGCAACGCGACAGGTAGGAATACACCGGCGCTCGATACTCAGCGACCAGCTTGGCAAACGCTTCGGCGTCCCCTCGCAGGTGACGCAGTAGCAGCTGGCGCTCGTCCGGACGCACCCGGTGATCGGCGGTACTGTCTGAAGACATCGAAACGTCCGCTCGGCTCCATTCGGAAACCCGCGCTGGCGACCGTCGGCCGCGCTGACTTCGCGTGACTCCTAAGACCTGACTGACCTGGGCTTCAACCCTCATGACCTCCCCTTACTCGTCGAGCTAGGGCAGGTTTCAAGATCCTATAGCGCTGCGACGACCGAGCTAGCGGCCATCTGGTCTGGCGAAGGTCTACGACGCGCCGCGCCCGGAAAGCACGGCGGGCACGGTCTTGAGCAGGATCTTCATGTCCAGCCAAGGCGACCAGGAGTCGATGTATTGAAGATCGAGCTCCATCCAGCGATCGAAGTCGATTTGATTGCGGCCACTCACTTGCCACAGGCAGGTCAAGCCGGGCTTCATCGACAAACGCCGACGCTGCCAGCGCTGGTAGCGGGCGACCTCGTCGGGAATCGGCGGCCTCGGCCCCACCAGGCTCATATCTCCGCGCAGCACGTTCCAAAGTTGGGGCAACTCATCGAGTGAGAAACGCCGCAAGATCCGACCGATCCAGGTGACGCGAGGATCGCGCTTGAGCTTGAAGACCGGGCCGTTCATCTCGTTGAGATGCATCAGCTCCTCTTGCTTGGCCTCGGCACCCGCCACCATGGTGCGGAACTTATAGAGGATGAAACGCCGGCCGTTGAGACCGCAGCGGATCTGGCGGTAAAGCACCCCGCCACCGCTGGTCAGCTTGATGGCGAGTGCGATCGCCAGCACCACCGGCAGTGCCATGGCCAACAGCAGGATGGACATCAGAACGTCCATCACGCGCTTGAAGGTCATGGGAATCAATCTCTCCGGGGCGGTGGAGAAGGTCAGCAGCGGCACACCATCGAGCTCGTCAAAACGGGTGCGGGCTTTGGTGTGGGGAAAGAAGTTGAGCGCGAAGCGGGTGCGGATGCCCTGCTCATGCAAAGCCAGGAAAAGAACTTCCATCGGTTCGACGTCGCGCTGATTGACGCAGAACAGAACGTCGTCGACCACTTCGTTCTCAACAATTTCTAGAATGTCGTCGAGGGTGCCCAACAATCGATAGCGCGGCGGCAGCGACGAAGATGCACTTTGCGAGTGGGAAACGAAGCCGACGATCTTAAATCCCCAATAGCGATGGTCAAGAATCGAATCGGCCAGGCTGACCGCACCTTCGTGGGTACCGACGATCAGTACGGTTCGATAGTTGTAACCCCGGGATCGCACATAGCGCGACAAGGTCCGCAGAGCCAGCTTCTCGGTGATCAGCAGCAAGCCTGCGAAGATCGCCACCAAAAGCACCCAGGCCCGGCTGAATTGATCTCCACCCAGGATTTTTTCATCCAGCCGAAGGGCAAAGATTCCGAGGGCCAGGACCGCCAGACCAGTGCCGCAGACTCGCAAGACCGCCCAAGCTTCTTCGGCCAGCGGCACGGTACGATGGGAGCGATAGCTGCCGGAAGCCAGCAACAGCATCCCCCAGATCAACAGTACGACCGGCAAGAGCGGCAGGTAAGCAGTCAGCGGATAGAAGGCCGAGACCGACTCCGGGAAGTAGAACGGCAGTACCGCCGACCGAGTCCAATACGCCAAAAAGAACGCCGCGGCGACCAGCGCAAGATCGAGGCTAAAGATCGTGGCGACCAGCAGCCTGGACTGTTCTTTCAGCAACGCCCGAAGCCTCCTAGATGGGGCCTCCAGCCGCGATCTGAGACGATATCGAAATCGGATTGGCCATCGGAATTCAGCGGGCCTTCAAGTCGACGCCGGAAAGGCGGGCGATCGAGGAAGCTCATTCGGGTCTCTGGAGAGATAGAACGGATCCTGCGATCCGAGATGAGGTAAAAGCAAGATGGCGTAGGGTGCCAATGAGGATAAGTGACATGGCGAGGTCTAACTATAGCCGAGCGCCGGCCAGGCCGCTGAATCCCGATCCACCAATGCTACCCCAACATATAGCATCTCGTCAACCTTTCGCGGTGAAGGACTTCCTCTGAGAATATCACCCTCTTTGCAGCCATCTGGAATCAACCATCATCGAGCTAACTTACGGAATAGCTCGTCATACTGTTGGGTGACTGCATCCCAGGAGTAGCGTTGCGCCGCGCGTTCGGCCGCGGCACGACCGAGATCCGCAGCGGCTTGTGGGTCGCCCAGCACCTGTTCGAAAAGGCGAGTCAGGGTTGTCGGCTCCGCCGCTCGAAAGTAGAGACCGCGATCGCCGACCACCTCCCGGTTCTCCACCGCATCGTTGACCAGCAGGCAGTTGCCGTACCCCATGGCTTCGACCAGCGCCGGATGGGTGCCCCCCACTTCGGTCGCATGCACGTAGGCCAAGGCGCCGGCCTGAAGCTCACGATAGCCATCGCCGTAGACCGCGCCCGGAAATAGCACCCGCGAATCCGCCGTGCGACGCAGCTCGGAGATGAAACGAGCCGCGTAGGGTGCGTCACCGACCATCACCAGCGGCAGGTCCCCGGAGGCTTGCCGGTAGGCTTCGACCACCCGGTGAGGATTGTTCTCCGGCTCGAACCGGCTGACGTAAAGGAAGTAGCGCTTCGGCTCGAGTCCTAGCCGCTCGAGGATCTCGTGCCGGGTGGGCGGCCGCGGATCAACGCCATAGGTGATCAGGCACGATTCCGCCTGATAACGCTGTTGATAGTGATCACGAATGACCGCGGCGTCGGTCACCAAGATCCGTGGCAAGACGCAGGCCAGCCGTTCCGACAGCGCATAGATCAGGCGCCCGGCCGGCCCCCACTTGGCGCGCCGCTTCTCGATGCCATCGACATGGAGTGCGGTGGGGACCCGCGCCAGGCGCAACAGGGGCAAGAAAATAGCATTGGCCGCATTGACCATCAGTGCCGCGTCGTAGCGCCGAGTCCAGGCATGGAGGCAGGACAGAAAAGTATGGGCCGGGGTGTCGAAATACTTGGTGCGGACGGTCGGCAGCACCACCAGGCGGACTCCCCGATGCTCGCGCAGACGGCGGGGCGTGTAGTGGGAGCGGCAATACACCGTGACGTCATGGCCAAGCTCCGCCAGCCGGATCGAGACTTCCTCCATCAAGGTCTCGTAGCCGCCATAGTTGGCCGGAATGCCGCGGCTGCCCAAGAGCGCGACGCGCAGTTTCTGCATCGCCCTACTTTATTGAAACCGAGACCTTTTCTGATCACCTGCCGACCGGCTCCCGGCACTGATAACCTCTCTCGCAGTCGTGAAGCGTCAAATGATGTTGGGATTTCTTAGGGCGCCTTGGCGCAAGCTCTCAGCCGTACTCTTGCTCGCCGCTTGCGGTGGCGAGCCTTCACCCTTCGACAATGGGCTCAGCGAATCCGTCGCCCAGAGTGGGAGGGGGCCGTCGGCGCGTCCTAACGTCTTGCTGATCGTGGTCGATACGCTGCGCGCCGACCGCCTGGGGTCGTACGGCTACGACCGACCGACGACTCCCAACATCGATCGAGAGCTGGCCGCCAAGGGCATGACTTTCGACGCCGCCTACAGTCAGTCCCCCTGGACCTTGCCGTCGATGATCTCGCTCATGACCAGCCGTTATCCGGGCGAGCTTCTGAACGACGATCCGACGACGTTCCGATTGCCGGACGCCCTCGAGACCTTGCCGGAGCGGATGCAAAGCCTGGGCTATCGGACCGCGGGCTTCGCGGCGAATGCCTTGCTCCACGACAGGAATGGCTTCGCCAGAGGTTTTGAGACCTACACTTTTCCATCGGTCCAGCGTGACCACCGACGGCACGCGGAGAACGTGACGACGCCCGCCCTCAAATGGCTGGCGGAGGTCGGCGAGCAGCCTTTCTTCCTTTATCTGCATTTTATGGACCCCCACGACCCGTACGAGAACTCAGATCTGGTCGATGGCCGCTCGCCGTTCTATGCCGACTACAGCGGCAACTTCCTGGGCACCGGAGTCGCTGAATTTGTCGAACAGGAGAAACGACGTACCGATCCGACGATCGGGGTCGCTGCCGAAGACGTCGCCCACTTCAGCGCGCTTTACGACATGGAGATCCGCTACCTCGATCGCGCGATCGGCGAGCTGCTGGCGGCTATCCCACCGTCAGTCCTGGCCAATACCCTGATCCTCTTCACTGCCGATCACGGTGAGGAACTCTACGACCACGGCTGGTGGCTACACGCCCGCACCGTCTTCGAGGAGCTGATCCGGGTGCCCCTGATCATGCGTTGGGACGGGCGCATCGCCGCCGGTGAGCGCGTTGACGGCACCGTTCGCCTGCTCGACCTGACGCCGACCATCGTCGCTGCCGCGGGCGGTGAGCCCGAGGACCGATGGGCGGGCGTCGATCTGCTGCCTTTCCTCTCGGGTCGAGCCTCTCTGCCGCGTCTCGGCGCCTTCGCCCGTGCCGGAACCCGCAACCGTCCACTGCGCACGGCTCTGATTCTGGAGCATCAGAAGCTGATGCTATTTAATCGCAACGAGCGCCAATTCGAGCCGAACGATAACGAGCGCATCGCGCTCGCCGTCGACCGTCGTCGCATGCCCCGTCAGGCGCTCTACGATCTACGAAACGATCCGCACGAGCAGCAGAATCTGCTGGACGCGTCGCCCGATCACCCCGATCTCGAACGCTTACAACGCGGGATCCACGCACAGCTCGACCGCCAGATCAGTGGTCTGCGAGTGATCGCCACCGGCCTCAGCGCCGGCAGCCGCCTGACCGGCCGACTCGAGCTCGCCCCGGCCCCGGCCGCCTGGGTCTCTTACTTTCTGGCCGATGCCGATCGCGTCGAGCAGAACGGTACCAAGATTCGCTTCGAGTTGAATGCCGATTCCTTGGACAAAGGTTTCGTAGTTCAGATCGAAGACGAAACGATTCGATCGCTCGAAGCGACCCTCGACGGCGTTCCTCTACCCGCCTCGCGCCTCCGTACCGGCGGGTCACCCTGGCAGGGCAACGCTCTGCCGACCCGAAGCCTGCAACTCCAAGGATGGCCGGCGAAGGACGACCGAGCCATGCTGCATCTCTGGTATCGCGACGTCGAACGCGACGTCGCGGAGGAGGATCCCGAGACCCGCCGAAGACTCGAAGCGCTGGGTTATCTCTGAGCAGCCGGCAGGCCCATGATCGCCGCCCGCAAAGTATTCAGCAGGAAGGCCGCGATCGCCACCATGTTGAGCAGAGAGCCAAAGGCACGGCCATCCGCCGAGCCCAGGAGATCACTGCCCACGCGCAGTAGAAGCGAAAAGTGCAGCAAGACCACGTGTCCATAGAAGGCTGACGTGTAGCTCAACCTTTGCCCAAAGATGACGCCAGAAGACAGTGGCAAATGAGCAAAAATCATCGAAAAGACGAAGCCCAGGAAAAGCGCATGCAGCGCAGCATCCCAGGGTAGCCCGCCCAGATTCTCGCCCCAGGCCAGCATGACGACCCCTGATACCGCCAGCCAGACGTAGCCGCCCCCACGGGTCCATGCCGCGAAGCGCTCCCGGGACGATGTACCCAATGGCGGCCAACCTACGTCCCAACGCAAGCCCCAAATCGCCAGCGCCGCGAGACCGAGGCCAAACCCCCGCAGGCCGAGCCCATGGTGAAGGTAAGCGACGAGCAAACCACCCATGAGGACGATGAATCCAAGGTTGAATTCCAGGGCGCTCTGCGATGGCCACTCGGACGCCGACCTCAGCCCGAGACGCTTGCCAAAGTGGGTGAGCACCAGAAAGACCGCCCACCACGGCACGGCGATCATCACCATGCCGGAGAGCGCCCACTGGAGATTGCCCAAGAACCAGGCGATCGCCCCGAGAGCCATGACGCGAGTCGCCAGATCGTCGCGTCGACGCAGCAAAGCGACGAAGATGGCGCACGCCACGAAGCTCGCCAATGTCAACAGCCAGGCCGCCGGTCGCCACTCCGGGCGCAGCAGGATCCAGACCGTGCTCGCCGCCGCCGAGGCGGGAGCCAGATAAGCCCAGAAACGACCTAGGGTCGCCGCCCTTTCGAACCCGATCACCACCCCGGCAAACCCGCCGAGCATCAGCGGCCCATGCGCCCCGGGATGGTGTGGCGCCAGCGGCGGAATCACCCACCCGAGTCGCGCGAGCCCGGCCCACAAGCCGGCGGCGAGCGCGACCGCGGCGACGGATAACCAGAGATACCGAGCGCTGATCATGGACGGCATGTTCCCCTCTACAGAGACAATCCAGGCCGAAGGTACACCCTAAAACGACCGGTCGCATAGACTTGCGCCCTCCATCCTGACCCGATGGCCGAAACCCAGGACAGCAAGTCCTGTGAGATTCCAACCGATGTCTGAGCACGCTGGAGCCACTTCTGATCACGCCGGTCGTTGAGACCCACCAGCGTTCAAGAGAGGAAGAACGATGACACCCACCACCAGGCCCCGATCGAAAGATACCCTCGCATGGACGCTCCTCGCGCTGGTCGCCGCTCTCGCGATTCTCACCGCCTGTGGCGGCGGCGGTGCACCCCCCGCCGCCGGTGCGAATGTCCAGGCAGGTCAAGCGCACTACAATCGAATCTGCGCCACTTGCCACGGCAAAGACGCCAACGGCTTGCCGAAGCTCGGCAAAGGTCTGCGCAACAACGAATTCACCAAGAGCCAAAGCGACGCCGAGCTCGTCGAATTCTTGAGAATCGGTCGCCCGTCCACCCATCCGCTGAATACCACGGGCGTCGATATGCCGCCCAATGGCGGCGACCCTTCGATCACCGACGACGACCTCAAGAATATCGTCGCGTTCTTGAGAACCCTCTGATCGCCCGACTCTGACTCCAGCACCTCGGCTCCGTCCAACCAACCCACTGGCCCCCAAGCTGCTAGGTAGCAGCGAGTAGCTTTGCACAGCCATTCTCAACATTGCGTGTCAGAAAACCGGCATGGATCGCGAATATCCACGGTAGACCGGCACGACGCCTCTTTTCTGGCCTTCTGTCGCTGCCGGGATGATTCCGACGGACCCGGAGTCACGACAGAACTGCCAGCACGGGGGCGAGATGGTCGACGAGAACTATGTCAGGGGCGATACGTTTGCCAACGCGGCAACCGGCCGTAGAGTGACCACCCATCAAACGACCCTCGGCGAGGCCATGGCCAGCGACGCGACGGTGGGTGAAGTCACTCGCCGGCTCCAGGACTGGAATCTGGGAAGACCGGAGGCCGAAGAACGACTTCTGACTCTGATCTACGACTCGCTTCACCTCCTGGCTCGAAGATCTCTGGGGCGGGAACGGCGCGACCATACCCTCCAGACCACCGATCTGGTCCACGAGGCTTATCTGCGGCTGGCTTCTCAGAGCCGTTACCCGTGGCAAAGTCGCGGCCATTTCTTCGCCATCGCCATCCGGGCGATTCGACGCGTCCTGCTCGATCACGCCCGCCGCGGCCTGGCCGGTAAACGGATCGGCCATGACGCTCGGGTCGGTATCGATGACGCTCCGGAACCGGCGGTGGCGCCGAACGTCGACCTCACCGACCTGCAGCAGGCGCTCAACCGTCTGGCCCGCCTCGATAGCCGCCAGGCGAGGTTGGTCGAGCTGCGCTTCTTCGACGGTCTGACCATTCATGAGACCGCCGCCCGGCTCAACATCTCGCCTGCGACCGTCAAGCGGGAATGGCGGCTGGCCCAAGCCTGGCTGCGACGCGAGATGTCTTGCCGATGATGCCTTTTCCTCGATCCCCCGGTCCAAGATCCGGAAGATGAGCACATTCGACCTCACGGCGGCTGCTACCGTATACTCCGGCCGGCGCCGAATCTACCAGCCATCTCAGGAGGGTTTGGACCCGCTCGTCCGTCGGCCAGCAGCCAACGGTTCTGAGGCGTCGCAGTCGCGGGCGCCGCCGCGCGACGCGCAACGCCCAGCGAGCAAAATCGATCGAATGCGCGACCCGCTTACGCCCGCAGATGTCGCTGGCGCCCTGGCCGGCGATGACATCGCCCTCAACCGACTGGTCGAGCACCTCACTCCGGTCATTCAGTCACGGGTCGCGGCGCTCCTCCTGCGCTCGGCAGCCGGCGTCGCTGGCGGCTTGCGCTCCCAGGTCGAAGATCTGGTCCAGGAAGTGTTCATTGTCCTTTTTGACAAGAATGGCGCGACGCTGCAAAGCTGGGATCCGGCACGCGGCACCACGCTGGAAAGCTTCGTTGGAGTCGTTGCCCAGCGCCGAGTGATCTCGATCCTGCGCAGCGGCCGCAAGAATCCCTGGAAGGAGGAGTCGGCCTTGCCTGAGGAGCTCGACGCCTTGGGCTCGGACGCCGGTTCCGAAAAGCTCGTTGCTTCCCGGGAGCTCCTGAGCGAAGTCCTGCAGCGTCTCGAGGCCGAGCTTCGCCCGCAAGGCTGGAGGATCTTCCAGTTGCTCTTCGTCCAGCAGCTCTCCGTGCCAGAAATCAGCCGCGAGACCGACTTGAGTGCGGATGCGATCTACGCTTGGCGCAGCCGACTTCGGCGCCTGGCGAGAAGACTGCGGCAAGAGATTGAAACCGAGAAGACCCCGCAACGACGCCAGAAGTCATCGCGCTGGAGGCATATCATCCCCTTCTCATTAAGGCTTATCTTTCTATCGAGGCTGATCCGATGACCGACAGACTCTTGCAATCCTTAGGGCAGGTCGCTCGCGAAGAGGCCGCAGATCGCGACATGAACGACCGTTGGTCGGCTTGGTGCGCGGGCGAGCTATCCGCTGATGATGAAGCCGCGTTGAGATCCGAGGCACAGACGTCAGAAGCCGGACGCCGAGCGCTGGAGGCATTCAAGCCCTTAGGGCCCGAGTTCCAAAAGCGAACGGTGCAACGCCTGCGACGTCAGGCCGAGACCCAATCGGTCGAGACCGGCACCCCAGCTGCGGATCGAGCCGACGCCGAGGAGACCGAGTCTCCGAATGAGCCCGACGAATCCTTGACCGGCGAGGCCGAACCCGCGGACCGATCCGCAACCATCGGATGGCAGTGGCTGACCGGGCGTTGGCCGACGACCCGCTGGCCGACGACCCGCTGGCCGGCGACCCGCTGGCCGGCGACCCGCTGGCCGATGGCGGCAGTCGCCACCGCGGCCGCCGTCGCGATCGCCCTGATGTGGCCGTCCGCAGATCTGGCACCACTGCCAATCTATGAGCTCGCCCTGGAGGGAGGGACCTCGATCACGCGTTCCGATGCCTCCCTCGCCGAGCCACGTTTCGTGCCCGGTAGCCCGTTTCAACTGGTGCTCCGCCCGAAGACTACCGTCGCCGGGCCGATCGCCGTCCGCGCCTTTCTTGGTCAGGGTCAGACCTTCATGCCTTGGGACGTCTCACCCCATATTTCCAAACAAGGCTCGGTGAGGCTCGTCGGTACTCTCGGTGAAGAGATTCGACTGCCGGCCGGACGTCATGTGATCTCGATCTGGATCGGACGACAAGATCAGGTGACACAGGCGACCGTCGCGCGCGATCTTTCACCCGAAGACCTCAAGCCACGCCAGGCTCGAGACTGGGTCCTCCTGCGACTTGCGGTCACGGTTGCGGAGGCTCCCTGAATCTTGGCCAGACGTCCGCCGTCGGCGCCCCGAGCCTCCGGCTCGATCCCTAAGCTTGGCCCCGTCGCGCTGGCGGTGGCTCTCGGGATCACCGCCTGCGGTGCTCCTTCCCCCTCTCCACCCCTCCTGGAGGTCGAATATGCGGGTTGCCAGACGGTGCTCCGAGGATCCGTCTGCGTTCTAGGGGAAACACCAACACTGCGCCTCTGGGTCCGTTCTGATCCTGACGCCGAGCTCACCGTCGGCGACCATCAGCTGTCGGACGAAAGAATGATTCAAGGCGGCCGGAGCTTTCAGGTCGAGCTGGACGAAGACCAGCCAGAGTTGGTGCTGCACGCCTCGACCTCGGACGGCCAGGCGACCTGGCGGCTGGCCCTGCGCCGTCACGAGGAGCCGGACTGGCTCGTTCAGGCTCGACATCCCGCCCCGAGCGAGCGCGACGCGACCCGGAAGCGTTTAGAAGCTCGACTCGACAAACTGGAGTCGGGTTGGCGCAGCGCCGCTCTTCGAGCACTGGCGCGACTCGATGCCCAGGCCGGTGATGTCGAGGCCTCCCAGCGGCGCCTCCGACAAGCCATCGAAGCCGCAGCCACCAATGGTCGTTATCTGGAGGAACTCGAATGCCGGGCAACCCTCCTCTATCAGCTGTTCTACGACAACCAACTCAACGAAGCCCAAGAGATGCTCGAGGCCATGCCGAACGAGCGTCAGCCCCCGGCCGAAGCTCTCTTTCACCGCGGCTTTTACGGTGCCGTCCTGGCCAATGGCGTCGGCGATCATCAGACCGCGCTGCGACTGCTGGACGAGGCGTCGCGCCGGGCCGAACGACTCCGGTTACAAGTCCTCGTCGAAACCGCACAGCAGCTCCTGGCGGTTCAATTGCAAGCTCTGGGCCGGGTTCCTGAGGCCAAGGCGCTGTTGTCGCAACTCTGGGAATCCGCGGAAGCCGGCTCCCACGCCTGCCACCGCGCCCAGCTCGCCAACAACATCGCCTGGAGCCGACTGTTGGTCCTGGAAGCCGGCGGCCGCGAAGACCTCGAGAGCCTCAGGCTTTGGCTGGAAAGGTCGCTTGACCTGTTCCATCGCGAGTGCCCTCAAATCCCCCGGGAACCAGCCAATGTCGAAACCAATTTGGCACTGGCATCTTTGCATGCTGAGCAGCCTGCCACCGCCCGCCAACGCCTGGAGCGGGCTCGGAACCTGGAGCCGACGCCGGACTTCCGTCAGCTGCTGTGGCAACAGGACATCGAAGCACGCATCGCGCTCGGCGAAGGACACCCCCGACGGGCGCTTGAACTCTACGACAACATGGCGCAGCTCGCCGCGACCACGCTTTCCGCCGAGGCCGAGTGGCGCTCGGCCATCGGACGCGGACGGGCACATCAGGCGTTGGGCAACTGGCAGGCCGCGCGGCAAGACTTTGCCGACAGCGAAGCGCTGCTCGATGGCGCCAGCCTGCAATTGCCGATCGTCGGGGATCGGGCCCGTTTCGTCGCCCAGCGCGAGCTTGGCACACGACTCCACCTCGAGCTATTGCTCGATCACGATTTAACGTACGAAGCTTTCGAGCTCGCGCGCCGATCTCGTTCGCGGATTCTCCGCAGCCTTCATCGGAGCGAACGTCTGGCTCGCCTCGACGTCGACCGCCGACAGGAGTGGGATCAAGCCGCTGCCCAATATTTGACCCGACGGCAGGCGCTCGACGAGGCGGTCCGCGACGCTTGGCGCCTGCCGGCAGATCAGCTCAAACGGCTCGAAGCCGAGCAGGCCCAGCAGTATCAGGAGCTGAACGAGCTTCTCGATCGCTTCCTTCGCATCCTCGAGCCCCAAAAGCCTCGAGCTCTGACACTGCCGGTACTCCTGCAGGGCGAAGTGCGCCTGGTCTTTCACCCCCTAACGCAAGGCTGGGCGGCTTTTGCTGAGGACGTGGACGGCCTGCACGTCAAACGCCTGCCGGAGCTCGACCTACAGGCGGCCGCCGCCGAGCTCGCTCACCATCTCCTGGAGCCCTTCACCGCCAAGATCGTCGGCGCCCAGCAAGTCAGAATCCTGGCTTATGGAGACTTGCGAGCCGTCGACTTCCATGCCCTTCCCCTGGGCGAGGACCTCCTGCTGGCGTCCAAGCCCGTGATCTACGGCCTCGATCTGGAGTCGATTCCGAACGAGCCCGAGCCTCGGACGAGGCACGGCATCGTGGTCGCCGATCCGGTGGGCGACCTGGCGGCCGCCCGGCTCGAAGCGCAACACGTGCGCCAGACCGCGACCTCATCCTGGTCGATCGAGCTGCTTCAGGGGCCTGAAGCGCATGCCACGGCCGTTCGCCAAGCCTTGAACGCCGCGGCTCTTTTTCACTACGCCGGCCACGGGGTCTTTGCCGACTGGCAGAGCGCCTTGCCGCTCGCCGACAGCTCGCGTCTGACCCTCGGTGACATCCTGACGCTCGAGCAGGCTCCGGCCCACGTCGTGCTCTCGGGCTGTGACACCGGACGCTCGGTCGCGGCTCCCGCCGGTGCCGCCGGCCTGGCCCACG
>JAAAKL020000713.1:0-37665 GCA_010016065.2 Carybdea cf. marsupialis auct. non (Linnaeus, 1758)
ATTGACGAAAATATGGACCACGTACCAGCGACATTTAGAAATTCTGGGGAGGGTATAAGACCGATATCTAGGATCAATCGTCAGAAGTGTACTGAATTAACGAGTTTAATTATAGGACGAACGAAAAGTAAAGATATCAGAAAGAATAGCGAAAATCTCTTGTCTTGTCCTCCGTGAGAACTAGACAAGACCTCTTGTCCTCCATGAGAACTAACCTTTAGAGGCCATCCTACTGGACAAGCAGGCGTATGGAACCATTATGTATGTTTTATATTCCTGGTTTTCAAACGGATAATTTGCTGTTGTGTGTTAGGTTGCCATGATATGCAAATCAAACAAAATAATGGGAATTTAATATATTGCCTCGAATTGTTCAATACCAAGAGGGCTAGCTCTCCATTCGAGCGAACGCGCGCCCACGACTTTGTTTTCCAACATCTCTTCTTTTGCGTCTTCTCGTACTAATAGAAATGTCATACAAATTCGTGTCATGGTGTAACTTGTTGCTATATAAAGGCAAAATCTAAGTAGGCTTCTATTTGTAATTATTGCTTTATCATATACCCAAATCACTCCGGTTACTTTTGGTTGTTGACTTTTAGGACTAGTGAGCAGGGTGCTGAAAACGGAAGAATGCGTTACCAAAGCCATTGAATTAGGAGAGAAGATCGCCAAGAACTCACCACTTATCAATATGTTATGCAAGGAGGCAGTCAACACAGGTATTTTGACATTATCTTGTTAGTGTGTTTACGGTTTTGTTGCTTTTGCCGCCAAGACGCCTCAGATCTGCCCAGCCCTCGTGATTTCATATAACGGCACTTGAAGGCAGTGATTGTATGGCCATTCAAACAGCGGCCGCTGCTATATTAAAAAGAGCCGGTGCCTCAAAGATGCCTTTGAAACGTCTTGCTGCTACGTACGACAAGTGTAGGTTTCATGAAAAGACTTGGGTGAACAGTTGCTTAGTAACAGAGTAATGATAGTGAAATGACGATTTGTTATGATCCAGGCTTGAAGGAATACTATCTTGGTAAAATTCTTCATAACAAGGGGAGATATCCGCATTGATAAACAAGATTATAGTCTTTATTTTGAACAATTTTTCACTCCTGAACAAGTTGTCTTTCGTTTCACTGTCTTTTACTATTGTTGTTGTTCTTATTCCTCTACTGTTGTAATATCCAATTATTGGTACATATCTCTTTGTTGGCGTATGTAAACAGTACACGTCCTTCTTTCCGTCACCCGTCTGACAATTTGACGAAGTTTCCTTATTTGCAGCGATAATATTCTGGCGCCATATGGCGTCACGAAATCTTGCTACATATTTTCTTACCTTCTTTACACACGTAGTTGTTCAAACATTCTCAACACCACATTTCTAATCTTTTTACCAATTTCGTCTGCAAACCATAGATGAGATTGTTATTGCAGACACATTCTTTTTGGACACAAGGGCTGTGTTCACGTGGTAAATTCAAAAGGTCATCTCCTGATCGTCATTACCGTAGCAATCATATTTGAGAGGTCAGAAACCGTTAATCCAATCCAATCCACGCAGCTAAGACGTTGATAGTAGATGATAATTGCTAGAGCAACTGGTCGCTAAAGAGTCATGTTGTAGATTTACAGGAACCAGCTCAATATTACCCTTGTACGAAAGAAGCAGGTGGAACTGCAACTGGTGAAGTCAATACTGAGGACAAACACACAGCTGGCAGAAGTCAGTACTCGTATTTGTAACTGAGAATAATTCAGACATAGTACAATCACCGGCAATGATCACTTAGTGTTATTATCAAATGTATGAGTCTTAATTCGTGATAACTCGAGTGCTTTCACAAATTTATTTTGAATGACAAAAGTCAAGAAATCATTAATTCCAACTAGAACTGTGGTTTAGACACACGTTGGCTACTGCACTTTTATTGTATTGGCAACATTTGAATAGCTTTTTTATTGAGGATCGCAAGTCATTTATTTAGTGAAAGGTTTAAAATTGCACAAAGTATCGAAATCATTTTGTCCTGAAGAGGATTTTTCGTCTGACACTCCACAGAGTAGAAGATCGTCAGAATGAAGCACGAAAATGAAGTAAAGGCCCAATGAAAAGATAAATTGTTAATAAGATAAGTGTTGCCCTATGGCCGAGTCACATTGCTTAGCAGTGGTTTTGGTTTTGAAACGCGAAGTGGCTGTTCCCTTTCAAAAGCTGATGCTTGGCGAATAGGGAAAGGAATATGCTGGCTGCTTAATTCTGTCACCCAACCTCAAAGTCGTGCATGAGGTATAGCCAGCCTCACACTGACAAGAAAATGAGTATTCTTCTGTCGGTTTGTTCAGGTGATCCGTTTATCTGGTTGTTGACTATGATTAACCTGATTTTCGCAAAGTACTCCACTTATTTTCCCGGTCCCAAATTACATGTCGTATGATGATGCCCCCGTCCTTGTTATGGCCTTCAGTTTACTTTGCTTCATTCGCTTCTACTTATTTGGAATGTTATTGAGCAGCTATTTTATTCTAATTTTATTTTTTGTATCATCTATTGTTAAACTGTGCATCTGGATGCTAGATGTGGTCTAAAAGCATGCCTTTTATTGACCGCGAGCCCCTTTTTAGAAACGTAGTATTTTCTTTAAAAATATCCCTTTTAAATTAAAACTCTATTTCTGGTCGTCGAATTAGAGAAGTGGGCCCCCAACAGATCTCTAGAATCACTATCTGTAATTTCACTATTAGTAATTCGCAACTACAACATCTTCTCGTTTCATGATGTTATATTCAAAATTCACACAAACTTCCATACTACGATCGTAAAGAGCGCCATCCAGCCATGATGGACATGAAGGGTATTACGAGGGTCAGTGCTGCTGTCCTCTGCTTGTTACCGTTTTAACATAAAGGTGGGGTAGATGTTACGGTTGCTACCTCAGAATCAGAAATCGAGGCTGGTTTTATTACAAAACTAATTGAGCTACAGTTATTTTTACAAGCCACCGCAGTGAAGATCATATGCAGACCATCATAATCGATTCCTTTTAATAAGGTTATTAGTAGATGTCTTTTCAAGTCTTTGGGGACTCGTAGCAGCAACAACGGCTTCGAAAGACGTTGAAGGGCGTCGAACTGAATCGGAATCGGTCTTATTTCGAAGGATCGTGTCGTAAGATTATATCTATCTTGACACAAATCACACAGTCAAGATTGTTAAACGTTGCAGAACCATTAGGCATAAACGAACTCCGGGCACCTAAATATGCTTCATTTTCACCAGGAATTTACCTACTTCTTAATTAAGAAAACGCCAGAAGGAGTCAAGGTAGCGTCCCTCTATAATCCTTCGGTGTGGATCAGCCCGGAGTTAGAATGAGAAAATTTGTTACACTGGCGCTGAATGGGTAGACTTGTTCAGAAGACAAGTAGCGATAACTTTAGTATTGATATTTTGTACAGGTACATTTAATTTACCTCGCTTTTGATATGAATGAGAGGAACATTTGGCGCAATTATACCTGATAATCCTAATTTGCTAATTAACGTATTCTTTTAGGATACGATGTTGGCCTCAGTGAAGGATGCCACTTTGAAAAGAAGTTGTTTCACAGCACCTTTTCTACGGTAAGTATAGTAATTGTTTTGCGTTCCAGAAACTTGAATAGTGCTGTAATTGACACTTTTGCTTCTGCAAGATTTTCATGGGACAGGTTTAATAAGAAATCTACTGTAGTAAACCTATTACACAAAAGAATCACTTTCATCGGCTTCCTGTAACCCTCTCGTATCTAAAGTTACAAGTGGTTGTAACTAGTGCCTGACAAAAGATGAATCCAATTCTTAACCTGGTATTGGAAGTTTATCACAGATTTCTTGGTTTTTTTGTTTTTATTGTTAATTGGTGGGTTTTATGATGTGATTGGCGGCGTCCATGTCAGGTTGTTGAACAAATGTGTGAGTTATCATCTCAATTTTCGTACAGTGAACAAAAAAGTCTTTCAATACCAACAATATATAAATATGTGGTCTCTTCCTCTCTTTACAAAGCCCCGTAGTCAATTCTTTCAGATAAAAGTAACTGATTCCAGCGCTTCAGGTTTTAATGCAGATGATTTATGGAACCGTAACCTCGGATCAAGAGAGTAAAGCAACGCTGTAGTTCATATGACAGATAATACGGTGGAGTGACTATGTTCCTGCGTGCAAAGTTAATAGGTTAAGATTGACCGATTTTGGCAAAAATTGAAAGTTCGTGATCGCTGGATGAGATATTTTTAATCATTTGGACCCTATTTTGAGATAGATTTTCAAATATTGACCCTGCCTTTTAAAGGGAGAGCAGACATCAGGATGTCCCTCCATCATGGTGCACAATTATTGTAATCATGACGGAAAGACCCAACCAATACGTAATACTTCATCAAATAGTGTAGACAAATAGTATAAGTTTAATTGTTTTAAAATGTTTTATTAAAATTGTTTAATTTTCATTAAAAGTCCGCCTAGAAAATCTCTCTTATCCGTGCACCCCACCGCCGTATTGTTAATTACGGTTACCAAACGAAAATGATGGAGTACCTTTGATTTTCCAGATTTAAGGTACGAAGTCACAATTGTTTCAAACTCTTCTATATCGATGTGTTGTGACATTGATATTATAAAACAGATTTTATTTTCCATAAGTATGCTTGAGACAGATTATGCTGGAATTTTTGATGGTGGTTTTTTTAATCATAGTGTTTAAAACCTGAAATTCGGTGGAAGATGTTCGGAACGTTTCTGTTGTATTCTGGCAAACGTTCTCAACGCTGCTATACCGATACCTGAGATAAGAATTTAATAACGGCATTTAAAAGCCTAGAAGCTCGACGTTTCTGACAAACTGTATTATCTGACATAAACATTGCACATCCCACAAATTTTCTGGGAAGCGATTATCGGTCAGTAAAAGTACTGTCTTATATGCTGTTTGTTACTTGCCTGCTTAGTTATTATACCATATCTCGTGGCATTGTATTTCTATTATTACATGGTTGGTTTGATTACACTTGAACTATTTTTGGCACATCTTTACAAAAATTATTTAATGGACAGCGAGCAGAAGATAAAAGTCAACGTCGGCAATTGCAAGAAAGAAACGTGCAATGTTTGAACATTTTGTGCAATCATATACTATGCAGATGGCAATATATACTGGCTGCAAGTAACGAAATACCATCATCTTTTAAAAAGAGTTTACTAGATTCACTATTGAAGAAGCTGATATCGACAGTTGTCAAAATACAGCTCCCCTGGAAGTCAAGTAGCACTAGACGGAATTTTTTAGTATAGCTTATCGTTCTATTTTAGCGAATACAACAACTCGAACGTTAGAATTTTATTTGTTACATCGGTAGCTTGTCCATCGTCTTTCACAAGTAATTTTGAAATTTCACATGGTATGAATTGGATTATTACGAAGTCTGTATGTTTGTTTGTACCCTTGCTCTCTAAACTGGTTTGATTACAAGATATTTGGAATCAGATTCTGAGTGTCTTTATGAAAGGTTTGATACTTGGAATGGCATCTCGATAAAAATAAACGGTGTTTTGCATTTCTTACACATTGCCGTACATGCCAAGCGATAAGAGTTTTCCACAAAAAAATTTGTTCCCGGTAAATTGTACAATGTATTAACCATTTCTTGCCTTTTTTTCACATATTCTTCTCCGCCCATATAACATCAATGTTTTCTGTGGTTATGTGGTTTTGATATTATAACATCTTTTCCATGTTGCAAATACTTGTCAACAGTTGATATGAAAGTGATGATTGGCCTTTACTAGGAATGCTCACATGCACGAGTTCGAATTTATTATTTACCTGTGTTGGTCCATATGTAGATTTTTATCTAACGTTATGTTGCTTTGATTGACATTTTAAAATTTCGTATCAAGTGTCAAAGCAACTCGTTTCTCATTTAAAATACTTTGTTTTTCTCTGATTGAAGGCTGCAGAAATTGTTCACGCTGTAAGTTTTAACAGGAAACCGAAACTCGAGTGTTGTGGCCCTGGGTTTGTTTCCCGGAATAAAACCTGCCATTTCTTGGAAATTTCCTTCAATTTTTTATTGAAATTGTGTGACCACCGTGCTTAATCTAATACATTTCCGGCTAAAGTCAAGTAACGTAAGTCCCATTAAGTCAGGGAAAGGCAGGGAACTTTGCTTAAAAAAATGGATGGAAACCTTGTATTAATTAAAAGTTTTTATATATACTTTTGTTTCTACAGCACGATCGCAAGGAAGGAATGACTGCATTTTTGGAGAAACGCCCTCCAAATTTCACAGGATCATAAGCTGTAGTGGCGTTTGAATGTCAATATCGCACCTATCATCGGTAACTCTGCACGTCGAGTCTCATTACCTTTGGCGTATTAATAAGCAGCAGAGTGGTATTACCACAATGTTATGCATGTCATACACAATCTGTGCCCGTCAATTTTGTCAGATCGTAGCGAAAATGGAGGAGCTATTTTAGCCCTCAGAGTGAGTATTGAAAGTGTAACGAATAAATCTAGTCGTAAAGAACATGCCTCGTACTGAATACTCTTCCTAATGTCTTAAGGTAGAAGCGCCAGTCATCAACGGCGTAACGGCGTTTAGGTTTTTTTAAATGCCAAGTGCTGTAGGGGGAGTTCTGGGATGCCCGATGATCGTCCTTAAAGCAGAAATGCACGATACTGTTTATTGTTACAGTTTCCTTCTGATTTTATAAATCCCTTCTGTAGTTTTAAAACAACGTAAAACGTTTATCGTATTCCTACCGATCCGACATTCTTAAATAGTTTAAATTATCAAACTTATTCAACCTTTTTTATCCACATGTGTCATTTCCAGTTATTTTCGCTAGAATTATTATTAAATGGCGTCATTGTCACGTAAAAGTGAACATTTGAGGAGAAAATGTTTTGTCATGGTCTTCATTATCTTCAGTTTTGTCATGGTCTACATTATCTTCAGTTTTGTCATGGTCGTCATTATCTTCAGTTTTGCCATGTTCGTCATCTCCACCTTTGACCTTGGTCATCGTCATCATAGGTTGTTTCCAATTCCTCGGAGCTATTTTCTTTCGTCAGCAGACAGCTTACAATAACTGCATTGAATAAAACCTAACATCCTTATTGCGTATCTGCTAATCTTTTTTAGGCTTTATCAAAGACAAATCCTCGTCATTGTCTGTTTCAATTTAATAATATCGTTTCAACAAGACTAAACGCCTACTCTTGACTTTGTCGAAAGTAAAAGCGCGAAAGTTAAAATCAGGTCGGTAATTTCAAATGAGGTAAGTATGACTGCTGTGTCATTTTGACACTTTTTTTAGAGAGATGCAGCCTGCAACTTAGAGCGGTGTGTCATGAATAAGTAACTAAAACAACCTTTTCTCACTCAACATAATTTGCGAATGCCATGTTCTTGAGGAGCACTCTTTCATCTTTTAGAAATATTCGCCTATCTTCTTAGTATGCAGGTGAATGAGTTCATTCTCTTTCACCTCAGGATATGGACAATCCTGCCATGCATAGGCCCAGGTCACCACTGGACAAGGTGTACCTTTTTGAGTCCTACCTGCCAGGGTTACGGTGGGGCCACTGGGTAGCAGCAGTGGTGGATGTCCCTTTGGGCAGAATAACTCACTAGGGGGGCAATGGCCAAAGAGACAAAGATGTCAAGTGGAAGAATTCACGTGAATCAACGGTTGGCAGCTACCAATCACTAGAGTTGAGACTGCGAGATCCCTTGCTTGAAAGGGTTCTTGGAACCCCTAGCATTGACTCCAGGGTAAAAATCTATTTGCTGAAGAATCCGTTGATGAACAGGTATAACGCACTGGCCCCCAGTCCCGTGCAGCCCTTAGATGGGCAGGGGGTGCTAAAAAAGTCACCGTCAAGTCCCAATACATTTTTGAGTCCAAAGGAGAAGATCAAGAGTGGCAATTGGAATGCTGGGACTCTCAATCAAGATGGTAGGCTTGAACAGTTAACATCTGTGTTCAAGGAATATCAGCTGGATATATGTGCTCTGTCTGAAACGAGGCTGACTGGAGTTTATGAGAAAAAGCTCTAAGATGGTATAACATTGCTATCGTCTGTGAGAAGTGATGGTAAAGGAGTTGGTTTGATGTTGAGGAAGAACGCGAGTGATGCCCTGGGCGAATTTCAGCCAATAAGCGAGAGATTGCTCCATGCACGGCTCAATTCAGTACATCGTAGTCTGAGTGTAGTGGTTGGGCATGCTATAACAAATGATGCTGCTGATGATTGGAAAGGTGAATTTTATGAAAAGCTGTAGGATGTGGTGGATAAGGTGGCTACGCGTGAGCTGTTGGTTTGCATTGGAGACTTCAATACGATAGTTGGTAAGAACAGGGATGGTTTTGAAAGTTGTAGGAGAAAGCAAGGAATAGGACAGATGAATGAAAATGGAGTTCAGCTGGGAAGTTTTTGCTTAGCAAACGATCTCGTCATTGGTGGAACACTCTGTGAACATCCTGCTATTCATAAGACCACTTGGATATCACCTTGCGGTAAATACCAGAATCAGATAGACCTTGTTATTGTAAAGAGAAAGCACAGAAGTTTTGTGGTTGATGTACGTGTGAAGAGAGACGCAGATGTTGGCAGTGACCATCAGCTTGTTGTGTCTGTTTTAAAGCTGAAGCTGAAAAGAAAGAAAAATGGAAAGGAAAATATGAGTAGGAGATATGACGTAGAGAAGTTGAAGAATGATGTAAATGGAAATAAGAGTTTCTTTTGGAATGTTGGAATTGTTTCTCAGTTTTAGGCGCACAAATAGAGGAACAAGAAGATAATGGAAATCGGGTGTGGCAAAAAGTGAAGGATGTTTTCCATAAGAGTGCAAGGATATCCATCAAGAGAGGAAAGAAAAATGAGAGAAAATGTTGAATTTCAGATGAGACGTGGGATGTAATTAAAATGAGGAAGGGTACTAAATTGAAAAGAGAGAACAGGAGACAGTAAAGCAAAAAGTACGTTATTGGAGTTTGCATTCTGAAGTAAGAAGATTGATACATCGCGACAAGAGAAGACAAATTTAACAGAGACTGGCAGAAACGGAAATAAAGCTGGATTGAAACGATGGTCAGAGCACAAGGATTTGACAGGAAATTGAAGGAAAAGGAGGGAAACCCTTCCCTCGAAAATATAGATGGAAGTTTCTTAACTAGGGAGTCCGATATCAGGAATCTATGGAGGGAGCACTTTGAAACAGTATAAAACAGACCAATACCACCTGAAGAAGAAATCTTACCAGCTGACAGAGACTTGGAGATTGAAACTGGAGGCGTCTCATATGAGGAAGTTGAAAAAGCATTAGACAAGCTGAAAAACGATAAAGCCCCAGGAGCAGATGAAGTACATCCTGAAATGTTCAAAGCTAAAAGTCAAGAGATGATCAATGTTTTAATGAAATCATTTAACCATAGTTGGAATACAGGTGTATTAACTAAGGAATGGAAAGATGGCATCATCAATAGAGTAGCAAAGAAAGGTGATTTGAAGGGTTACAATAATTATAGGGGTACGACTTTGACACCAATTGTTCCAAAAGTCCTTTTCAAGATAATTTTAAATAGAATGAAGCCTGAAATTAAAAGATCTTAAAACTGGAACAGGCTGGGTTTAGAAAAGGTAGAGGATGTAATAATCAAATTTTTATTCTAAGACATATAGTGCAACAGGCCAATGAGATGAAGATGCCGCTTAGTTTGTGTTTTGTTGATTTTGGAAATACAATTGATAGCATTTCACGAGCCGCTTTGAAAAAAATCATGAGATATTACGGCATGACACGGAAGTTTGATAATATTGTTTCAATTCTGCATGAAGGCGCGTCAAGTAAAGTTCTGGTTGATGGATCTTTAAGTGATTATTTTGAGGTGAAATCAGGAGTCATAAAAGGTGGAATTCTGTCACCTCTGCTGTTCCTTTTGGTCGTAAACTATGTAATGCGAAGGATGGAAGAGGAAACAGGTTGTGGAATACTCAGGAAAGAGTATAAAAATCTACTGGACTTGGACTATGCTGATGATATAGTTTTGATATGTCCTGAGGATGGTCCTGAGGATGTACAAAGAGTGTTGGATTGTTTTGGTAAGAGAGGGAGGTCTGAAGACTGAAATAATGAATATGGAGAATCGATCAGAATGTGTCATCGCAGGTAGAGCAGTAAAGATGGTTAAAGAGTTTAAATGTCGTGGAGCAATTATTACAAGCAATGGTTCTTTACATTTGGAAATTAAAGAAAGAATAAGACGCGCATGACAGGCAATAGGAATGTTAAAGCAGATATGGACTAGTAACAATATGTCAGCCCACACTAAAGTTAAAGTCTACAAGACAATGGTGAGACCGATTTTGATCTATGGACACGAGTCTTGGTATAGTAAGGCTGTGACAGATAAGAAGCTGCTTGGTTTCGAAAGCAAGGTGTTGAAAAGGATGCTGGGGATTAAATAACAAGATAAGTTCAGAAATAAGAGAGTGAGGGAAATCACGAGAGTAGAACCAATTGATGAATTTGTGAAGCTGGCTAAGGCATGTCTGCGGACTGGAAGACCTGGTTAGTGAAGCATTAGAATGGAGTGGTATAGGAGCGAGAGGCAGGGGTAGACCAAGACAGACTTAGATATAAACAATTAAAAGAGAAGCTGGAGATGAACCATGGGACAAACTGAATGAGATAGCACAGGATAGATTAAGATGGCGAAAGTTCATCGAGGCCCTATGCATTCACTTGGACGCGACATCTTAGTGCGTAAAAGTGGATAACTGATAATTATTTTGAGCTGCTCTCGCTTCGTTATGATGGCAAGGCTAAAAATTTATGTAACTCGATAATCAAGGTAGTCAATATTTTGCCTTGAAGAAACTGTGATCACAAAATCGTATACCAGGTGACCTGTGTACAGTTTCGGAGAATTTCGCAATGGACACAAGAGCTGTCAAGTCCATTCGTAGAGGTGTGTGGAATAATTGTTTCCTGTTTTCAAGTGAGATATGGAAGGTTTGATTCTCGTTAGTCATCTATTCACATTCTACAATTGACATGCTGAAGAAATCTTTGAACCAAGAATTGAAATGGATAGTAGCCGTGGCGGTGCTTCTCGGCATTGTGCCACACAAAACGGAAAAGATAGTTATGATCTTTAAATGTAAACAAAACTCTCAGTCCATTTCTCCGATTTGACCACATAGTCAAACACGCAAATGCTATCATCCGTTTCATGACCGCATGCCATTTGCAGTAAATCTTATGTTATAGAATGTGGCCTAAGTTTCTTCGTCGTTAAAGACAAACAAACGTTCTTTTAAACAATACTCCACTGTCCACTAGGTAGGGCGCACGAATTGCAATACTAGTTCTAGACAGATCTGGTTTCGCCCATCTTGCGCTACCGCTTTTTTATTATCACCTTTTAATCTTTTGAAAATCTCTTCTTTCCTACAGAGCTAATACTTATGTAAGGGGCATCTTATCAAGACTGCCAGTAGGTAAGAAGCAATGTGATTGTAAAAGCTGAGAGGAGTTTTACGAAAAATTCTCTTCGGGTAATAAGAAGAACAGCATAGTGTACAAAGCGGCGAGGACGTAAAATAGTCAATGATACAAAACGCAAAATAATTATCGCAATGTGATTTCGGGTTTTTATATCGATTTTATTTTCTGCTGCCATAGGAATTCTTAAGAAGACTTAAGAAGGAAAATAGAGAGTGTTCATGATTTTATAGTGTTACTCCATCATTAATTCTAATGAAATTAACCTTTCGCTTGTAATGCCGCACCCTAACATTGTTTTTGTGAATACCCCTTACTGCGCGACAGTTGTAGGATGACACAATGGATTGTAGAAAGCAAAAGGTTTTACCCCATTACTTCAAGCAAATAGACAAATTCATTAACCTTCGACATCGATTATTACTGTTAATGATTATCGTAATTTGGAATGCTAATAACTACACTGCTTAATCGTAAGAAACGTCTTTATATGTGAGCACGATTGGCTTCAAATCAGCTAAACTCAAAGAAACACGTAAATCACACGGGCAAGCTCAGCCTCGTAAGAGAAATCAGTGCCTTCTTGGACCTTGTTAATTCACCTTTTGCTTACCATAACAAAGAAAGTTCTCATTTTTACAAAGCAGTCAAATTTCCAAACAGGAAACATGAAAACGCAAATAGGTAATACGATAGCTTCATTTTACAATGTTGGGGATCAAGTGATGACGTTGCTAAGGTGTGTAATACATATTTCCAATTGGGTAAAGGTGCATGTTCATTACTGAAAAAGTATATTTCATTTCTATAGCATTTTCAATGGGAAACGTCTCGAGAAAAGCTAGAGAAAAGTCAAATTTATGTCACCACCGGGATTTGAACACGCTACCAACGACATCGGGAGATGATGCTTTACCAAGTGAGCTATGGCAAACCTATGATAACGTACTCTTCCCTGCTTAATCGTAGAGGGGGCAAATAAGCGGTAGGGGTGGATATTTTTTCAAAGTTTTATGAAATTAAGGGGTCATAATAAAGTGCTAGTCGGATGATTTTGTGATTTTCCTTAGGGATTTTTCATGAAAACATCACAAAATGGGAGGTCATTATTACATGAAATTGGAGATGGCAATTTGAAAAATTGCAATTTGATCCTCCCCTACAATCAGGCACAGACGAGTACTTCAGTTTTATCTATTTGCCACATCAGCTCCCAATCATACATGGAGGGCCATTGTCACATTTTCGAGATTGGTATCATCTTCTTTTTTACTTCAAAGTGAAGATTTGACTGAGCACGTTGTGGATGATTGCAGAACTGTTCAATAATATTTTAAACTGACAGGTATTATTACTTATCTTGGATCCCGGTACCTTTGCTTGTTTTACAACCAAAGCATGCCAAGGCCTGCCATTTTGTAAGACGTACGCTGATCTATACCTCCTGTTTTTGGATAAGTCCTAGGTCCAGGCATAAACCATGGTGCTGTAAAGCGTGAAACGAGCGACCAATCATCAATCTACTGAGCGTTAGTATGTAATGTATAATTTCTCCAGACTGTAAAAAGAGAGACTGCAAAAAAGGTAACTGTAATGTAGGCAACGTTTCGCCTTCCTCAGACTTTCTCAGGTCAACTGGAAATAGACGAAACTAAACTCGGGCATCCACAATATCGATATAAAATCGAAACCTTGAACTGCAACCCGGTGCCTTTCTACAATCGTTCATGATGTTTATTAGTAGACGTCTTCGGGGTCATCTTCTGACTCGTAAAAGCAAAACTACGGTACTAATTCCTATCATAGCAACTGGTTTAAGAGTGGAATATCCCTACGATGTTGTAACGCTTGTTTGGTAAACTTTTCTAAGGGAAGGTAACAAAGAAATTTCCGAAAATAACGAACAGTATCTCCGATTTGAATTCCAATGTCCAAGTGAAACATAGCAAACACCTAAAGACAAGGAGTTGTAGCACGCAGAGTACTGGGTGTATATTAGCACATGGATAAGGGATGTAATTGAGGAAGGGGTAACCAGTAACTAAAATGCATATATCATATTGCACAAAAGCTGCAAACAGTACAGCTCTGCCCTTAGTGGACTAAACTGTGTAGAAGAGAATATCAAGGCTTATTGTACAAAATAATACAAATAATGTAAGATATTTCATATCATTCAGCAAGTTGTCGTAGATGCAGTTACAAGCTCTTCGTTTTATACATAGTTGCTTATTGGAATCTTTTAATATTTAATTCGTTTACTAATTTAAGATAAGGTATCCCTTGATCCATTGAAAACGGTACACAACAACTCAGTGCGAGGAAGGGTGTGGTTTTGAATAACACACCCCTCGTCTTTGAAGTTACAACGTTAAAGTTTTAACTTACTTCAAAGACAGTCACCAACTTGCCCGAAGTAAACTTGTTCAAGCTCTCTGCAGACTACTCTTTAAAATACTCTGCCGTTGCCACTCCAAAAAATCATTTCTACGAAACGATTGGTCGTCGGTTTATTTCCTCATCATTCGTTTAAACAAGTTCGCTTGTCTACGCGTTCAACGCTGTAACTTGGACAGGCACTATCTTGTTATAGAATGCCATGTACCACAGAGTTCACACTTAAATTCGAAAAATGTCTAATGCGTTTTCGTTGCAAAGATGATGCAACGCAGTTATTCAAAGCCGACAATGAGATTTTAGATAAGAGAAAACAGGAGATCGTGATGAAAGGATGGTTAGGTTATATATGTTAAGATTTTTTCTGTGAAGTTAAAGATTATTCAATTGAGTATCGTGTACTCTATTTTCTGATGCTGGGCAGCCGTTTTGGAGCAAAGCCGGGCCTAAATATTATTTCTACTGATAATTGGTGATAAAGAGCAGAACGTTTTGCAAGCAAAGTAATCAATTCGAGGTAATGATTTAAACAGTTTTGTAAATAGGGGATGTTTGTATTTTGATAATACTACATAACTGTTTACATTGTTTGGCACAATCCATGGTAGCAGATTCAAGAACACTGGTACTATCCCTTGAGGTTCTCCAGTATCTTCTTTATAGAACAAGGGAACAAAATTATCTGCTGCAACCGTTAATAGTAATCTCGAAATGTGGCATCTTTCTGCATGGAGACAGAGAAAACCAATGAGATTTTAGTAAGTCAACCTTACGGTGAGTTGAAACTACGCTGTATGTAGCTGTAGGATTATTAGTCGCTATTACTTCATGTTGTCGTCTGTCTGATGACTAACCGTCATATGGTAAGCGGAAAAGATATTAGGCCTTATTTTAAATTGTTTTTGCACTCTTTATACTTTTGCAAACGTAGATAAAGTAGGTCTTAGTCATGAATTTAGAAAGAGGCTTAATTCACATACAGATGAGCTCGGAAAACTGATGCCCCTCTAATATGCTCGAAATTGCCGGTTTATCGATGATAAAAGAACAGCCCAAATGCCTTTGAGCAACCTAGTGGGAGGTTGTATAGTCACAAAATCATCTCTGAAAGGGTATTTTTATCACCAAAAGTACTACATTTTTTGGCAACTAACACTATACATTAAAAATACACGTGTTATGTATGCATGCCCATGTTATACAGGTATTCGCTTAAAGCAATGGAAAATTTAAAGGTTGTTGAAAACACATTCAAGTAGGCCCCACCCTCTAGAGATTGAGACTACACAGATTACAGAATACAGTTTAAGAACAATTTTCATCAATAATAACGTCAGCTAGTGGAAATCGTATTAATAGATTATACCGTAATGAACGATTCACCTTATCAGCCTCTTACTCATGATGAAATAGTCATGCTTTCGATCAAAGGTAAGAAATAATTGCCGATGCACGAAAACCATTCATGAGACGTATAATTGCCTAGCCCCCTACACACACATGCAAGTACACACACACACACACAATGGCATCGAGTATGTGACTACCCCCTACTGAGGTAACAAAAAATATAGGTGCACTTGCCGATATCAGGAAGGGTCTTTGTATGGCTTAAGCGGGGCTCATTTTCCACTGGAACGTCGTCATGTTATTTAAGCTTTTGCTAGACTGAAGTCCATTTAAACGGAGAAAACGTATTATTTATTATTGTAAAGTAATGATTGTGACTCTCAACAGGAACCAATTAAATATGTCGATGTTAGTTATGTTTTCTAGTTACGCCAGTTCGAGGCAAGTGGATTAAAGGGCTCGGAGAAGCTGTCAAGCTCTATAAGAAAATGCTTTAAATCTTTATTTGTATAATGACGTACATGGTTTGAATGCATATTATCTTCCTGGTTCCTAATAGCTTCCAAAGCAAGTAGCAAAGAAGGAATGAACATGTTGGCTCTCTTAACTATCAATTGGTGGGTGTGCAGCACAGTGGTCACTGGCCAAGTCTGAGTCTCGGTCATCCTTCTACACCTCCTTGGCTAGAGGTTCTTTGTGTTTTTACATGAAGAGATCTCAGTCACACAGGCACCAATGATGAAGAAAAAGAATGTTGGTTTAATTCAATATAATTCCAATTGTTAATAAAACGTATCTTAGTGCGTCACAACACTCACAATAGAACAGCGGCTGGCCTTCGCGAAGAAAAAATAGTTAATTTACGAAACGTGTCCGAATAAAATGGGATGTAGCTTGCCAACGTAGTTTGGCGCTTATCTTAAGTCCACAGGATGTGAGAGAAAGATGTGATTGTTTAAACGAATATTGAGTGGGAGATATTCATACATCCCGAAGAGAGTTATTTTGTGGTAAAATTTCGTGACACAAAATCCTGTTTATTGACAATTGACCTGAAGCTATTTTGGAGGGGCAAGAATTTTCTTCGTTTCCATAAGATACTGAGCAGTAACGGCTGGTGTTATCGAAAGGGGACCAAGAACTTATCTTAAAATGAGGGTGCGAACAAAAATGAGGATCAAATAAGCCACTACAATGCCCGCATAGGTGCGTGTCTCCACATGTTTCACCACTTAATTTTATTTTCTTCAACTTTACATGTCGTACCTAGAAGTAACAGTTTCATGGGCCTTTGCTTCCCAGATACAAAGTAACAATATCCCGATCTTTCCCATTTCAAGACTATTATTTATTAAAGCTATGAAAAATTCAATAGAGCAATACTGAGCACTTCTCAACTGAACAATTCGTGACAGATACAGTTATGTCCTGAAAAAAGGATCATCATGTCATCTGAATGAAAGGAACATGAAGTATATCCAGGACAGGAGAAGCGTGTACATGAGAATGTCTGTGTAGCATAACCGGAATGAGTAAAAGATATCAGGTGCCTAGTGTCGCTGCCGTTTTACAAGGGAGAGTATTTAAAGAAGACTCTTATGTTCATAGGTGCAATAGACAACGGAGCACCAGAGGTCTCTGTATCTTCCCGCACAAATTCACGAAGGTAGACATTCGAGTAAAAACAAGCGAATATGATAATATGAAACAGCATCTACATTTTTAAGAAGAGGACAGAATAATACAGAAGTAAAGCATAAACATAACAACTATGCAAAGCATCGGCACTTCATTAAATCACCAGAAGTTTAACTTTCTTTAAAATCCCTAGAGAACTTTTCATCGAAAATGATGGTATCCATGCTTGGTTCTTAAATGAGAACGCTTCGTGTAAATGGGAAAAGTCACTTCTGTCAGTTTAAGAGCTCTTGATTCTGAGGGGAAATGTACAAACATTTGGTAAAGGGATAGAGCACTTCATACCATGTATCTGTTTCAGGAAAGGCCTTTTGATACGGTAAAAACATCAACTATTACATATGTGTGTGATAAAAGGCACTTGAAGGCGGCACCTACTTCTAAATCTGTTATAAAAAACAACCCCCTGATGTTTTTTCTTTTTGCAGAATATAGGCACTTGGCATTGTAGAAAAGGAACGGAATTCTATTTGAGAAAGAGGGCATTTTATGCATACATGAAAAGGAGAGCTTCTTCCACCATTCTTCCAGAATGAAGCACTTACCTCGGAAGTGAAAAGACCCATTTAAAAGTAAGTTTTGGTCAGAAAAGGGCGCAATTCGGTTCGGTTTCTTTTAGTTTTTATTGACAGGACAGAGTAGAGGCATTATTTTAATAAATAAGAGTGAATTAGAATCCAAATTATTACCAAAAGGGGCAAATTTGGCCAAGGGAGTATTGCTTTTGGAAAAAATGGGCATGTGGCTATATGCTCTCTACAACAGAAAATGTCTGCTATCATAATTCGGTGTACGGGCGTACCTATATTTAACTAAAATAATGTGTGCTATTTAATAGGACGCCTGGATAACTTCACCCCCTCTTTCACAAGAAGCAGGATTAACTGGTGAAAATTAAACAATATGCTCTTTGGACAAAACGGTGAATAGTAATCTTAAGACACAATCACAAATTGTCTGTCTTGCCTACATTAGAGTTTGTGCATTGAATCCACCACGCTAACTGTTACTTTAATTCTATCTTGCAGTAGACAGTTAGAAGATTTATGTGAATACCCAACTGCAGAGCACAGTCATGTTCAAGCACCTATGGGCTTTAACTACGGAGAATATAACCCCATGTCAAGTTTCACCTCCGACCGAGCTCTCGCATTTATTCCATATTTTGTTTTTTTAAAACATTTAGCCAGAAAGCACAATTCAAAATGAATGATCATTTTCTTAATAGACCATATGACTACCTTAGAGCATTAACATCTTTCAAGCATCAGAGTAATGTGTGAAAATAATCTCCACTGTGTTATTTTAATACAAAAAAATATAGAATTTCTTAACCTCATATCAGGAGAAGCTCAACCTTTCATGGAATGTGATTCACCGTGTCCCTCTCAGTTGGCACCAACCGCAGTTGCTCAAGCATCAAATACTAATCACGCGATCGTTATTAACCTGTGTCTCATATCCCTAGTGTTAACTGGTCATCGCTACAAAGTAATATACTTGGCCAAGTTTCGTTTGATTTGTAATGCTTCTTGATTGTGTTGCAATTGCGTTTCTCAGTTTGTCACAAAGATGTTATCGAAATGGGACTAGTATCAGTCAGCCCTTAACCAGGGGAAAAGGGGGTAAGGGGGGCATGGCCCTCCAAAGGTCTGCCAAATCTCAATTCTTTCCGTGACCACTTTTCAGCTTGAGATTGATTGCGGTTTTGCTTGCAAGAAGCACCCGTTTCCACACAATGACCAAAGGCACCTTAGTGGGACGTGAAAAAAAATTTGATCCAGCCTACTTGTCTCCACCCCACCCCACCCCGCTATATGCTTTACCATCCCCCGTGCCTGATTAATGCATTTCGCAGTAGTGCAAGGTTTTATTTAGAAGGGGACAGGTTAAAAGGGACAGGACAAAAGCAACTTTGGTCGTAAGCGTAGTGTCGTGACGATAGCTCCTTGTTATTTACCTGCCATGATAACTCTAGACGTTCATTTAAACAATACGCACACAGTGATGGACCTTGACAAAACCATGAAGTAGACACACTGTTTCACATAGATTTCATCAATGTGGAAAATACATCTGTCATACAGAACTGCATACAGAATTCATAATGTTGAATCATCAAGAGATGCATTGACTTTAGAAATTAATGGAGTTAGTGCTTTGATACTTGGGAGCTCATAGTCTTCTAATAAACGAGAATATAAAGCCCTAGATGTTGCTAAGTATTCAAATGCCCTTACAACTTTCTCAGGTAAATATTTTTTAGCACCTACATATGCCAGTGAATTCATGGCAGTAGCGTGTTGCGGTGACACAGATTTTTTCTCAACTTATGACATATCAATAGGCAACCTTACAGATTCCTCCAACTGAGAAAATGTGGAAGTACTATTATTGTGATTTTTCGATAAGGTAGAAATAGTAGATTTTATCCCACATTGAAGATCTTCAAACGGAAGATCAGTGTTTATTTTCAGCCAGAAACGAATACTTATTACCTAATCAAATTCTGGCAATTGAATATCTAATGATTTTGTTGAAATTGCATACGATACAAACGGTAGCTCCTCACAAATCTTTAATTCCTTACTGATTACATGCTTGCACAAGGTGTCATAAGATGTTACCATATCCTGTTGCAAGAGCTAGTCTATCTCGTCAGACAGAGTTCTTCTCCTTGATGACAAAGATTTTGTTGTTGTTCTCTGAGGAGCTGGGGAGTCGGGATCATACTTGGCTTAACGTATTCAAATGGGTTGACAGGTCTCTTTTTACCACGAACAGTAGTTGTCTTGTATCCTGAAGCAAAATGGCGTTCACAAACAACAGTGTATTTGAGATCCGGCGGTATTTTGCCTCCAGGGATAACCATGTCTTGCCACGTGTAAGCCACAATATATGGCAATACAAGCCACGTTTCTCTTTCTTTCTGGTCCGTAGGGAGTCGGAGTACGCGTTCCTTGTTACTCTCAATGTAGTTTCCATTACACTACATTTGCGAGTCATGGTTTGACAGCATGTATGACTTCGGTTGGTAATGACTGAACTCGCGGAGTAGTCCCAAAAAGTAACTTGTGATTAGCAATAAATTATATCACAAAAATCATATAGAAAGCTATCAAATAAATAGCAGTATTGATAATCAGGATCACACAACTTATCTGGACTATTTTAGCAGGGACTGCCAAGAACAGATTGCATTCCTTTCCTTGGACGTCAACATGTTTACATCTTAAAATTATCGACTAATTGAGTACTCCGGGCCATAATATCCTCAGAAAAGACCATCTTTCCCAATTATTGATAATTGGGAGCACATATAGCAAGTGCTTCATATCTAGTCATTGCCAGATATCCACAAAATGGTGCATAAGGTCAGATAACAGGCACAAGATTGAATAATGACCGTTGCTTCAACAGGAAAGTACCATCTTGATTGTGAAATCTGAGCATCTGCCTGCTGTGTACTGTCTACTGCGTACATCAACTATTGTTATGACTTCTCAATCCAGTGCACGGCAATAATAAATTGCATATATTATGGTTTAGGATGAAGGGTTAAATTATTTCAAATTTTGGATAGCCTCCAGTCGCAGCCTTCAGTTGCATTTTGTCCAGGCCTGTTATTTAAATTGCCATGTTTAAACCCCATTTCCGTGCATCATTTTATGACTTCACCATTAAAGGTGTCATTACGTTTCACTGCATGGAACATCATGTGCAGTCCTACTTTATTTCTTCCTGTACCTACAAGCAATGTCATTGAGCGGAGATTTCAGTTACCTGTGTCGACAACCAAATTCAACAACTTACTAAGTTGGTAGATGCCTTGAAACCATTTTCTTAAACATCTAGGCACATGTCTCCTTTCATCCCTTTTTCCTTTTAATATTTGTATCTCCTTGTATTTTCTGGCCCATGATGTAATATATGACCTCTTTTCTATGTTATACAGTAACACCTGTACTTGACTGAGTTTGACGGTACTAATTAGTGATATTTTACAGAAGTGCTAGGTTGACTGGGCGGAACTCTTTAGGTACAGCGGTATATGTCATCGTTGAAGAATTGTTTAGGTGATTGATGAATTAATTCCTCTGTTCGCTAATTGGTGCGCACAAGGAGTACATGACCACTTTTTACACAGCAGAAGACTGAAATCTTCCTTCCATTTCTATCATTTTACATTTATTATTTATCAGTTATTGAGGCTTATTGTCTAGGCTCACAAAAATGTGTCTTAGGAAAAATTTACAGACATAACAAGGATCTTCAATCCTACCAAATGCAATTAGAAGTTAATTTGCCAGACGTTAACAATTAGAGCTTAAGAAAGCACATTTTATAGCAATTTCTAGTGTATTGTTTCATATCTTTTCTCTCATCAATCATGAAGTAATTCACACTATAAGCTAGACTTAGCTTCACTTCCAGCCAATGGATATTCGCAAAAAATGGGTACGACAACTTGATAAAGTTTGCGACAGGTGTATAGGAAACGGTTTGTTTTGCGAGGTGTTCTATTGTAAAGGCGAGCAATTTTTACAATCAAACAAGCTCATTAAAATGATAAGCGGGATGGAAAAGGCTTACTTGAAGGTTAAAACTGCTCTTTTCAAACCCTAGGATGCGCCAGCGTGTATGCCATGTTTACTTTGTCTTCGGTGCGAGCAAATGCCCATCCGGAATACTTGCCATGCTCAGAACCCAAATGATTTAAACCTTACAAACTCCAAGGAGACCAAAGGAAAATTTGAAAGTATTAGTCGGAGTAGCCACCACTGATCTCTATAAAATACTGGATCGAGCTTCTCATTCTTTCCAACAGCAAAAAAGTGTGGACCCGAAAACTAGTTCCTAGGAGTTAAAGTAGCGCGGGAAGCTCCGCCATGTTACGTAATATTGTTTGACAGCTTTGCTTGACGAGGACTGAAATGGCTCCCAACGACTGACCTCACTTTGAGACGGAAGATGCTCAATCCAGTGGTTCTAAGAGATCAGAGGTAGTCACGCATTGTTACTCCGCCTTATTCTATGGTGGCCTTTTAATTGGTTTTGGAATTTTCGTGTTAAGGGATGAGTTCCTTGTGCCATTATGTACATCATAAATAATAATATCATCTAGAATCTAAGATGGTTCAGTGTCGCCATCATGAAATCGAACAAGTGATTTAATGTTCCTTTTACCGAATCATAATTAGTTATTTCATGGATACAGTAACCTTTCAGAACCTCGGCGAATTTTCAAGTAATCGAGTGAATCAAAGACCTCTGAGAAATCGAATTAGTTAAATCACCGTTTGTAGTTATGTTGGCTTTAATACCCTCAATAACACTTTGCATTGCTAATATTAGCCCTATGATGGATCTGCACTAGACGTAACTGCGTAATAAATTTCTTGGTCTTCCAGACTTCTGCTGGAATCTCATCTAACCCAACTGCTTTGTTTTTCTAGAGAGCTTTTAAAGGCTTTTCTAACTCATCGTTGCTGAAATGATATCTCTTTGCAAGGAGTTTGCTTTGAAATATTCTTTGCACAATAAACTGTTATGTGTTTGGCACGTGACAGAGAAAAGTTAGAGAAGTACTCTTCGGTTTCAAGGCTCCGTTCTCTTGATCTGTGGCTTTAAGCTTTGCAATCGCTGATTACTTCCTGGCATAGATATTGTTAACAGTTTGCGAAGCCCAAATCTTTAAGATATTACCAATTGCTAGTTGAATTAGTTTGTTTTTGTAAACATTTTGTTGTTCGCATTTATATGCTTCGTCTAATCATTGTCTAGCAGATCTATATGCAGTAGATAATGCCTTTAGATAGATTTTTATTTTTCCTCGAGCTTTTCTTTTTACATCGCCATTGTTGAGAACAACCTCGTTCTCCCCGGGAAACTTATGCCGGTTTTCAGGCTTCAGCAGTATAGCAGTAACATTCTTGAGTCGCTTTTCTATGGACGTATAAAATTGTATTAACTGATTTTTAGATTTTATTCTTTGAAGTTGGCTAAAACGAATTGGTGAACAGAAGATGGCACATATTCTCCAAATCGTTGTAAATTGATAGTTACTCATAGTCATTTAAAGGAGTCATAGAAAGGTTTCTTTGCGGTTGCAGTTTTGTTTAGACGAAGACTAAGTAATATGACTGAAACAATTCCCTGATTATTAGATAAGGTTTCAAATGAGCTGTAGGATTCCCAATCCTGAGCACTGTTGATCTAGTTCGTATCGATGTAATTACGTCGAGCTGTGCTTTGGCACTGCTTGGATACTTGTGTGTTCATGGTCTACCCTTTAGCTTTCAGAAACGTCGATTGAGACAAGAAAAAAAAGTTTCAGTTGGTGACCAGCTTGACCTAAGTCTATCAAGATTCCCAGGAATTTCTGACTTTTTATAACCACCACAAGGTTTTGTATCACGCTCCAATTTGATTGAGTACCAACTATTTACAAGATAGGTTACAGCTTATTTTTTCTTGTTAATCATCCAGGCGCTAAGACCAAATTCTCACTTTTTCCTAAACACTTGCTAGTGCATAAATCGAACCCTTATTGTATTTAAATTACATAAAGGTTGCATAAAGATAAAAAATTGGTAATTTGTTGCAAATATTACACAAGATATCGCACCTAAATTCTACGTAGAAAAGTGATCTTTCTAGAGGTAAACTATAGTAGGCCTTATTTTATCTTCTCCAGACTGAGTTAATTGATATTTCCAGAACTTGGTTTGGGGCTCCAGTTGGATTGCATTCATATTATTGCAAATACCTCTGTAGATATTTGTCAGTTGAGTATGAAAACATGCAAGATAGTATATTCATCGATTTGGTTTAAAATAAACTGTCTATTCATGGTATTTATTAAGGACGTGACATTACAACATCACAAATTAGAGGAATGTTGACGAAGACTTTGGCAACGTTCAAAAATCGTCAGCTAGAATGCCACTGACTATGAAAACTAAACTTTACAGCTTTAAAAGCTAATAAACAAATAACTGCGTACACGGACCTCTATTACTTACCTTTTATATGATTTTCGCCTTCAAAGTAAATCATTTAGTTTTTTTCCTTGAAGGTTTTATGGTATATTTTGCTGGCGCTCCGTAAGAGAGAAAGGAGAAGGGAAAGGGGGTATATCATCTTTAGAACTTTGTTATTTTCGCGACTTTCCTGCAGCCAATTGAGGAAAAGTAGTCAAGTCCAAAGAGATTGGCTAGGTTGTCCAGAAAACATCATGGAAGATATTGTGTATGACTGTGGATTAATACGAAGTGTGTCCCTGAATAATCCCTTCATATGCCCACTTGCTCTTTTCATCTATTCTGGCAGCATTTTCCTTTTTGTTGTTGCTTTACAATTACTTTGCCCTATTTTTGGAAAGATTTAAGTTTTGTAATGGCCATAAAAAGTCACTTCGTATTGTAGAACATAGGGAGTTCGATATTATACCTTTTTAAAATGCTAGAGAAGTAGAAATAATGTCAATTAGTAACTAACAATGAGCTTTTGAATGACTTATGGTCTGGATGGCAGTCGCTTGATGATCCGGATGACAGTCGTTCGATGGTCCGGATGGTAATTGTTCGATGGTCCGGATGGCAATCGTTCGACGGTCAAGTCACATTCCGTAGAGAGGCTGCTCTGCATTTTTGCCTTTAGTTGCATGCTGATTTCCACCTACAGAATATTGGAAGCTGACAAATAGAGCATTTATCATCACCCTTTACAGTAATTCAGGTGGTACTTCGCGAATCCTTAGGCAATGGGTTGAACCTTATTGTCTATTCTCTTGTATGTTTTAGAAACGTTGTACATAAAAAGGGGTGTGTACTACTCTATGTAAAATTTCGGTAAAACAACCGTTCATATTTTCTGAATGTATGCAAATTTACCCCCAGTCTATTTTTTGCTGGTGAGAAAGGACATTCTTGATTTTATTCTTATGTTATCTTATCAAAACACCTCACTGACGTCAGTATCCTTCTCGAAAGTGCAATCTGATCACCAAAACACCGTTGAGGAACTGTACGAGGTAACAGTTGGTCACGAATACTATCAGTCGGACAATAAACAAAGTCGTCAAATACGGCTTCAATATACAGCTCGAATGACAGAAAAATGTTTGACGGGGTTACAAGATTGTGGTGTTAAGACATTACACAGACTGAGATCTTACGCGCCTTCCATAGTTTACAAATCGTCATGCCTGCGCTGTTTAAGACGCTATTTTGATTGTGAGAACACACTTGCCTGTACGAGTCCTTTACAGGCTAACAATCAAAATCTCTGTCGTTATTTCCAAAAAATGAATTCTTACGATAAATAGATATCCCATTATGATATTTCAATTTTCCAAGTATTGGGTAGAAAGAGTATTTAGTCAGAAATAACAAATGAGTACTGTTAGGGTGTGATTAACAGACATAATAAAGTGAAAATGAAGTTTCTCTCACAGTGATGATATAAGAAATTGCACTAGTGAAAACTATCTATTGGCGCACTTAAAGCACAGATTGAGATTCTTTAGAATAACTTCAATACTGCATATTATCTTCACATTCATCTGGATGAGAATGGCCATGATTATGATCCTCAAAATCAAAAATATCACACAAATGATGCCCAGGCATTTTTTTAAGGTCGCCCCAGAATAGATCATTGGAGATGAAAACCAGTCTTTTACTTTCCGAAGACGAAATATAAACAGATCAGACCGAGAAAAGAACAGGATACTATGGTAACAAATTTCATAATTAGAAAATTCGAAATCAACGGTACAACTTCCAAGATATTATTTATTACAATGCATTTAGCTTTCCTGACATACTTGCAGTTCCTTGTCAATTCGGAAGACTCGGAAAAATATTGACACGCCCATGACAGGAATATCCCAATATGTTCTAGATACACATTCCGGTTTCCTGATTTAATGCAAAAGTATGCTAATTAATAATCAACGATGAGAGCTCCCCCTTGCGATGCTACTATTTAATGATATTTGTGGTAAAAGGATGCAGTAAGGAAATGTAAAAAGTGACGTATTGAAACTCCAATCGGTGAAATGGTCAATTTTATATCTTTCGCAGAGCAAGATCCAATTAGTTAAAGGAGGTGCAACGGTTGCTTTACCGTTTCACGTGTCGCAGTCCTCAGCAATTATAAGTCTCCAAATCTTTCCATGAGCTGCGCCGCAGGAATGAGATTGTTATCAATAATGGTATTTTGCATTCCTATTTCGATGGCTGTTTGGAAGTATGGTTTTCTAAGTATAAATCAAGCCATTTTTTCAGGAATGAGGATCAATTTGCAATGCTTGTATGTTTCAGGGTAGGAGTCACATAGCATTCCTAATTTTCCCTGACAATTTGCCTAGAATGTTGTAAAACGTTCCCCATTTATGTAAACAAGATGCATCATTAGAAAGCAGCGAAGTAGAAGGGAGTCTCCCCTTCCAATCTTTCGACATCGGTCAGTGATAGTCAGTTGAACGTTTCCGACACAAGCAATAGATCAATTTTCAATGTTTTCATAAGACAGGTCTGCTTATTTCTAAGTGCCTGATAACGTTCTCAATATCATTAAGACAAAATCCTCTAATGCTTTTTCCTTTGTTTTACAAGAATGTTGCCTGACATTTCTCAACGTTTAGACTCTTTTAAAGTAACGAACCGTTAAAAGAAATGAACTGTGTCTTATTTAATACGCTCGCTAACTATTGCAAGCTAGAACGCCGAAGAAATGATGTTGTGTTTTAAGTGTCGCTTTATAGTTACTTTCTAGCAGCAGATAGTTGAAGCATTTAAAATTGCATGACTGTACGAAGAATAAACACTTATCTAGTATTATTACTTATGTACACATTACATATTTCCCACGTGTTGCTATTTATGCTAGAGCCATCTTTATTAAGACTGGTGAACTGATGCAAGCGAGCCCAAATTCGACACTAACCCGGATTTCATATAGAAGTCACGTAAAACCCTATCTGTTTTAAGAGATGGCAGTGAATAGAAACCGGATCTTCCTCAGAAGTATGCAAACATGTTCTTAAGATAATGGCATCAGACGTTGGTATCACCTAATTTTTAATCTCAAATTCTCGTTGAAGAGCTTTAAGAAACACCATTTAAAGAAGTTAGGGGTCACAAAAATATCGCAATATGAAGTCTAGTCGCTGTCAAACAAACAAACTGGTACCAAGGATTGAACGGGAGAGGGTCACATGTAATATCTTAAGTCCCATTACCAGGGCTAGACTTTCTCTAAACTGTAAAGAGTACAATTACAAGCTTAGCAAACATATCCCATGATGCTGGTTCTCTCTATATATCAACAAAACAGTATTGTTCCTCTCCTTTGAACTTTGGACAGTGATCGCTGTCAGGGTCTAATTTCATGAGCGCCCATTTCCTTCTATAACCTCATATCACTGTCAATCGCTATTGAGCTAGTCAAATTTGACGTGATAGACGTTCTTTAGTAGTCCAGCAACTGTTTGAGGAAACTGGCTATATATCTCAGCCGTATTTGACGACCTATATTGAGTTCAGCAGCTTTTTGATCTTAGTGGAGTATTTGGAACAAGGTTTTTTTTACTTGCCTTAAATTTAAAGTTACCAAAGATTTACGGAAAATAAGGCCAGCGACTGCAGTTACCGTTGAAAGACTAAATAGGGTTGTATCTTCATTTTAAGTAACAATAAGTTATCTAGACATATTTTAATTGCTCATGATGGTGTTTACAACAAATTTTAAGTTGCTAAACGTCCCGGTCTTTCTGGTTATGCTTGTTTCCGTGCTTTTGGTAAGGGCCGAACTAATACCAGGAAAGCCAATGGATAAAAAAGGTATAGATGCAACTTTTTAATATTGCTTTATTTCAATGTCATTTTGTTGTTAGGTGTTTTGTACTTTATCATGCATCTTGCACGAGCGAATTCAATCGATTTACTGGCATTGTCGCACTATTTAGCTTACAGCTTTTAATGATGATGAATGCACTTAATTTAAGCAGTATAACCGCGATGGTGACAACAACGAAATCTTCCTCTATCCTAATATTGTTGTTTACGTTGAGAGGAGACACAGGCTATGTAGTTGAAGCCAACCATTTTTCTCTAGGTCGTAATTATAAATTAGTTTGCGTATTAAAACGCGAAGGTTTCACATATCATGCATCCCTCTACAGGTAGCCTTTCGGATGCTATATATTCTCATAACGTTGCTGTCACTATATGTAATAGATATCAGAATATCGAAAATGTGACATAAAAGGTCACTGTACGTTTTCAAAGATTGATCCAATCTCTTAAATTGCTTGTTGATAGAAATCGAAAACTCTGCAATGATCTATTTTACTTGTAGATAAATCGATAGCCCGGTAACTCAAAAAGTTGACTAAAAAATTAGTTATTTCTTTAGTAGCATTTCCTTTTCTCTAGCTAATCTTAATGGATAATGAAATGACTTGTCTCGACAAGATAGTCCAGGCGCGATATCCGCACGAGCAAAACCTGACTTTAATGACCTTTGTAAATATAAGAAGCACTTTTTGAGTTCCTGAGATTATTTCAATGTCGATAATACACCCGGTCGTGAAAATATGTTTAACAGTTGAGTGTAATCCTTAGGGGTGTCTCCATTCTATATAATAAACTATCAACAGCATTTCATAACAAACATTATGGAACCTCAGTACGAATAGATGGGATTGTCAACTCAGTTTCCTTTCAAATTGTGCATAAATCATCATATTCCCAATTATCAGCTTGCTGTCTCATATTCTATTATTGCTAACTCAGGGCACGTTAACATTTTCCTTTGTCTTCGTCATTACTGACTATATATGATTCACACCCCTTACATCACTATATATTCCAAATAGGATTTATTATGGACATGATAATACGAGTACGGGATTATTTTAATTAAGGAGGGAGACAACACTTTCTGCAAAGATTTCAAATCTGAAAGCTTCTTAAATATTTCAATTTTGCAGTTTCATGTTAGATCTCTGTTAGTGTCAGTGTTAGTGTCAAGTTAGTTTTGCTTGACTTTTTGTATTGCTCTATTTTAAATGATACAATGCTTGTGCATTTACGATAGGCAAGATGTTTTTAACACTTTATAATCTCACTGTCTACCTTGAAATTGCAATCCAAAACGGTGAGATGATTAGTGGACAACACAGAGGACATGTAGCATTTGAAAGTTGATAAAACAACTATCGAGAAGATACCGCACATTGACAAATTAAATCAAAAGAATCCCCGTAAAATTGGTGACACTGAACCGCTGCAATTTTGTCAAGGATATTTCTCAGGGTGCAGAATGAAAATCTTTGGCAACTTTTTAATTCCGATGAAGATTCCCAATTTTTAGAATCTTCTCAAAATATTTTTAGGACATGTTCGCTATTTACCAAAGTCCATAAAAACACTGTCGTTTTGGACTTTTTCCATGTTTTATTTGTGTGATGACTATGTTTACCTTCATATTTTTGTTCCTCATACTGATATTATAGCTGAATAATTAGGATCTGATATGATTATAGAGGATAAAATGCACCTTCTATCATAAAAATCAAGGCCGGCTTTTACAAAAGCTAGCAATCACTATGTAATGGCAAATAATTATTAAATGGCAAATGTGATGGCAAATAAAACCTTATGATAACTATGATCCCATTAACACTATCATTAGTAGTTTTAAAGGAGCCACGAACTCCTGTGTCAATGAAAATGCCTAAAAATTAAAGTCTTTCATCTGATACTTTCTCCATAGTAAATATCATGTTGTTACGAACTCCTAGAGTGCGCATGCCTGGAGTTTAAGTATTCCAGAAATAACATGTTTGCAGATGTTCCCAAATATGCAACTTATGTCATCAGCATATCTCTCCTAAAAACATTTTACTGCCTGAATTTTTGTTGTAGCCATTGATTTTCATTGACTCCCATGAAAAGGTTGACTAGTATTGGTGGTAATGGAGATCGCATACTGCCTCCATCAATGAATCATAGCATCATTCATCGTATATAAAGTGGGTTCTAGGACAATTCCTTCCTGGACAATTGACTTCCAGACACTTGCCAACTAAGAAAATTGCCTCCCTTGTAATTCCTATCCTTGACAATTCCTATTGATACTGTGACTGATCCACTTGTCACTCGGCCACTCATTCGTAAACATGGGGAGGGAACTAGTTTCTATACAGAATTGGATACGTTGCCTTCTTTCCCAATGATTATTGAGTAGAAAAAATGTTGCGAATGCATCTATCAATGGTACGATTACTGTCGACATTTTTGTATCTCTTTAACATTTTGCGTTAACAACATTTGATTAGAGGCTTGAACGCACGTTGACCACCTGTGGATGACACAGGCGCATTTTCTTACGTATTTATACAAGCGATTTTCATTATCATCTATATTTTGCGAGTGTGATCTTTCTATTAAGTAGAAAAACAACACGCCTATTACAGAAAAATTTGCAACATTAGCCGCAAGAGAATTTGATTAAATTTACTGTACGACCATTGACCACTTCAGTGTGGCCTCTCTTTCGGCACCACTGAAACGAGATAGGTTCTCTTAAAACACCTTGGTCTTGATTGTTTCCATGAGAACGTCTGAAGAAGATTTATTTCATGCTCATATCATAAGATTACAATTGTCTCATTTCGCTTCTTGTTTCTGTAATAACATTTTTACTGAGTGAGTGATTTGACCACCGCCATATCTCTATGACCCAGAAAAAGAGGGGAGGTTCTGTCAGGATGTCCTTAAGCCATATGACTGACTATAGTGTGTGAGTGCTCAAGTCCATCTGTCTGCTTTGAAATCAGAGTTTCTTCTTCACGAAGTTTTACCCAATATATTTTGTTAGTTACTTCAGGGTGCATTATTCTCGGGGATAACTGTTCTAGATCCCCTGGGGAACCATTAAATATTTTTACACGTTATCTTCAAAATATTTAGTCATGTCTCATCCCTGATTTAATTTGGAAATTGACCAATCTCTAGGGACGAATGCCCCGTGTGAAAAAATCACTCCCTCTGTTTTGTCTTGTTAAGGGGTGATCTCCTTTATAGTATATAGATAAGCCAGAGTACTTTTTTCGGAGGAGGTTGTTCTAGTTGGGAATTGCCTGGGGACAATTGTCCAGGGTGGAATTGTCCTGTGGTGGCTATAAAAGATGAAACAAATCAGCCTCAGTAGCATGTCAAATAATCGAAGGTCTACTTTCTTTAAAATATGTTCATTTTGTTAACATTTTTGGCACCTAATTTTTGTTTCAAAGTCATAGATTCTATAATTTATCAAATGCATTTAGTGAAAATATTGCATTTCAAGATTTTAACGTTACCTGCCAGAAAGAAGCCTAACACTCGCCAACGTCTCCGGTGCGTAATACCTTAATGATCGAATGGACAATGTTTCCATTTAGAGACAAATTAATAACAAAAGGAGGTTAGAAGTCTTCTTTCAGTACAGGGGCCATGATTAACTATATATTAACCATATTCTACACGAGGTCTTCAGCTATACATTATTAGGTAGGGGCTCCCCCCCTCGTGCAAAATAGGGTTAACATATGTTGTTAACGGATTGTTAACAGTGAGCAAACAGTATTACGTTTCGACTTCTCCCATAGGAGATCTCCGAGTTTAATTTTTTAACTGTTTCACTGCTTCTGGTCATTAAAGATTTATGTTAGAACATGTTACGCCTTCAATTTATGGTTAACGATCATTTCAATCGCACATGCACATGGTACTAACTGTCTAAAGGTTTAGAAATTTGGTTGTTCGTTCTCTTTTGCTTTGCCGTACTAACAGGTTCTTGTCGGGAAATATCACGTTATCACAACTTAGTTTTGAAAGGGAAAAGTTGGAAGTAACCAAATCGAAAATTAGTAAATAATAGGTGGACTGATATCATTGAACGGATAGGGGACAGCAAGTGAATGCAAGTTGCAGAAGATGGTACAGGGTAGAAATATATGTGAAGGCAATGTACCAACAGTGGTACTGCAGGCAAATATATGAATGAATAAATAGATGAAGCAATAGGTAAATTTGTGATTCTCACCATGAATTTGATCGTGACGTCATAACGAACTCTTACGCTCATTTTTGTAACAACTCTGAAGAAGGCTAGCTTGACTAGCCAGTATATAAATTTATACGTATAAAATACTTGAAAGTGTTTCTCTGCCGTTCTAGGCTGATTCTTGACTTTTGACGATCGTCTGATTCTCTTTAAGAAATAATTCTGATTTTGAAAATCTGTCATGGTGGTAAACAACAATATCCAAGATAGTAGCAACACGATAGTTTCATCGTGGTATCACCACAATGTTTATTCTCGAAGCATGTTTACCATGAACTCTGCTTTTCTAGGGCTGATGACGTCAGGCGAGTGATGGCAGAAAGTAGAATAGAATTGAGGTGTCAATAACGCGATTAGAGATGGCTTCCCATACTATGTTAATACCGATGGCCAGACACAAAATCACCCGCAGAAAAATCTCGTGCAAGTAAAATCTCTTCATGGAAATTGAGCTAAGACATTCCTAACCTAATCTATTTTTGTTTAATTCTATAACCTGGTAGATACAAATTTTCTGCTTCCCAAAACATAGTTTCTATATCTTTTATCAAGCGAAAGTGATAATTGATGCATTAATTTTCCTTTATCAATTAACATCTCAGGTCTCTATCTTACCTATTACTTTTTCATACGTAGGGTTCTAGTGTTTTCTTTGAATGAAAGTTTAAAGTTTTGTCGACCCGAGTTAAAACATACTATTCTCAGACATCGGTGAATTACGGAGTGTGCAATCTACACTGAAAACATGAAAGATGTATCGACAGCATTTTAAAGGTGTGCACGAAGTTTTCCGTCTGGGCTTCGTTTAGCAACAGCAGGCAAATATGCCTTCTACAAGCGTAACTGCAAAATTGTTGATCTCGCTGTACAATAACATCAAAAAATTATTTGTCTTGTCAGGCTTTTAGAGAAATACATTCCTCGGCATGATTTGATTTCTTGGAACTTTCCTTCGACTTTGATAACTTTGCTCTTCATCATAAAATATTACAAAAGTCCAGCAATTGAGATCCAATTCAATGGGGAAATAAATCATTACCTTACCTAAAACAAGAACAAAGAATTCACGAAGTAGACCTGTGTTTCCAAATTGCAAATCCAGCTGTATTAAGAACGCTCAATGGTGCCTAACTTTTCTTATTGATGTCAATGTCATCCTGTCAGAAGAACTATAGAATTAGATCGCATGTATCTTCATCTTATGTTGATTTGTATACTTAATCTCAGTTTTGATACCAAATGACTGTAAAACATGGATAAACGGCTGTCTGCTAGTCAAGGACTGACAGCATTCTATCATACTATATTAGATTGGAAGTGTAAGACAGACAAGATAGGAAACAGACTGTTTCCCAGGTTTTATAACCTGTCTGTTTACAATTCTAGAATCAATCATAGATTCCGTCCAAACTACTGCCACTACTTAAAGAATTGTAAAATCAAACCACTAACGGAAACATTTTAATTATTAGACTAAGAGAGCTGAAAAGCCAATTTATATTTTGCTAACCTACTTTATTCCTTTCTGCAATTTTAAATCGGGAAATTTGTTATAATAGTTTGTTCAGTAAGCTTTGTTAATATTGACAAGTAATATCTGTATTTCAAGTAAAATCATGAATCAGAGCGGCATATAAATTCATATCTATTGCAATAGTGAATAAAATTAAGGTCCCTTACCTTGCAAGGCTCCCTGTGAACTGATTTGCTGAGAGTGGTCACTCATTTATCCCTCCAGTCATCTTCTGTTTATATGTTGGATGTTATTACGTACATTTAGTAAGTGGCGGTTTTAGGGTAAGACGGACAAGGCCCAGGCCCCCGTGCTTTCATCTCAGAAACTTTTTTACGTCGATTTCTCCTTTTTCGAAAAGCTTTTTCAGTAATTTGAGAAAGAATGAGAAATCACAACTGACCGCACAAATATAACAAGAACCCAATGTATCAAAAGGCACTGTAAAAGCCCCGTATTATGCTAGCTATATGGAGTGAAGAGATATTGACGATAATACTTTAATAGAGCCAGCGTTGGAAAAGTACTCAGGGCCCCACACGTTGGAAAACTGCTCCTGCATTTAGTTAGAGATATACTAATTAGCAGCAGTGGACATTCTATTACATTGTGAGGGAAATGGTAGTGAAATACTCATATAACATCATATATTATATGCAATATTCATACATCTTATTCGTAAAGGACAAGGGTCACTAGCGGCAAAGTGCCTATTAGAGATCTCAACTTATCTCATTAAAATATAATTATATTCAGCTACTATCTTATTTGCTCTAAATGATAGTAACTTCTATGGACAATTGTAGCAGTTCGGTACAAAGTTAACATTGGCTTCATTATTAGCATTAGCGAAAGCGCAATCTGGTAGAGTTATTCTCCAAAACAACATATTGTGTACTGTATCAAAAAAATAAGATGTTTACAGCTTGAGAGTTTTTCAATGATATAAGTGACAGAAAAAGTGATTCCTATCCCACCAACTCCATGTTTACTTTTTCCAATCTAGACGATTACTGTACTCAGTGTCTGGCGGAAACCTGGCAATGGCGAAATATGTGCATTACTATAGGAATTTTCCACATTTGGTGAAACAAAGCTTCTTCATGTAAATACATTATGCTTGGTACCCACATTCAATATGATCAATGATTTTAAATGCACCTCTCCTATTGATAGATCTGTCATTCTTAGACAATACATCCAAAAGGGCTAAAATGGACACCAATTAGGTCTATAAACGCGCATCCCCGTTGCAATTGCATGCTCTTTCTTAATTTTGCCTCACTTTTATCAAGGTGCCCATAAACTTTCCAGCGCTACAGATTACTATCACGCATTGCACAAGTTAATGGACCTGTTAACAAGATATTCAGCGTTTCATCGGAGAAGAGAAAATGATCTTTTTGTAAAAGACATCACTTAAGATGAAAACTATCTTGTCATCTTCCGTGGCTCTAAGAATCCTTAGGTAAACTGTTTTTCTTGAAAAGAACCCCGCAACTTGCAAATAATTTATATACTTATATGATTACGTCAAGGTTTTATCACAAACTTTGTTTCTAAACTTTCTAGACCCTTGAAAGTAAAGACACTTGAAGCTATAGCTTGGTCCCTTTAAGACCCCATCTAGCACAAAAGTATAGGCAGTTTTCATGCTTATTGTCCCCTTTGCAAACCTCTTATCAGCGTAGAAATCTTATGACATATGAATGTTGCAATAACAGTATTATAAGGATTGCTTTCGTAATCTGTCTGAGAAATGATACAATTGAACTCTGCACTATCCTTAGACGTCTATTGACAGTAGTGCTGAAATAATTCTTCTCTCAATGGGTAACCATCATATCTTGAAACCTTAGCGGGAATGTAAGTGTATTCACCAAATGCAAAATTGAACTGTGTCTGTTGTTTTGAATTGCTGTGACATTGATTCAACCTACCCTATCCAACTCAGTCACTGTTGGTAGACGCTTAGTATCAGTTCCAATCCACTGCATCCTGGGGCCTTTTGGCTTAACTAAATCCGTATTAACTACACTTGAATAAATTTTGAAGCTTTCTAAACTAGTTAACAGCATGATATTGTACCCTGCATCGTAGCGATCTCGAAACTTGTGCTTGCCTAGGTGGCAAAGTCGGAAAGCACTTAATTTGCGTACGGTTTTATGACGCTAAATTCTTACTTACGACGCTACTTATTCTTGTATGTAAGATAGGCTAAGGGGTGGTAAGGGTGAAATGGTATTGTTCCCATGTAGCTTCTATATGTTTCATTTTGTCTATTTAGCACTCTTCTCTATTTAAAGCATGACTTATTGCAAAACTTTGAAACAAGTGTTCAATATTTGTTAAATGCACAGAGCAACAAAAAATGTTCCTATGCTAAGAGATGGTTGAAGTACGGAAGAGAAGATTTACTTTTACCTACACCTCTATACAAAAGATATAACTTTCTCACTTAGAAATAAAGCATCAGTTGACTTGTGCTCTGTAACAGTATTTAAATTAACTTATTTGTACGATGCGATTTAAAGCGAAACTGTAATCACAGAGTCATTTCGTAATCTTCTATCTCCTGTTACTCTACATGCATTATATTTTCAGCTTTGCTAATGTATTCATTTAATATGTAGCAAGATTTATTAACAACATGTCTTGTAAACGCCCAGTCCTCATTAAGGGCCCACGTTTGAAAATGTGGAGTAGGTTGCGTTGTAGGGTTGGCGCCAAGTCGCTTCAGAGAAGAACTTTATATAATATAATACTGACACAATAGTATTATATGTTCTAGTATGTTAAGGTATTAAAAATAGTAGAAGGACAGTTTACACCTAAAATAAGCAATATCATATGTCAACTTACTTCCAATTCGCCAACCGAAAGATACAAACTCAGAGACATATCACAAATATCACAATTGAAGTTACCAGCGTCATAATAATTATTGATGCAAGGAAGTAGTGGGTTTTTTCTGTTTATCTGCTTAGTTTTAGTGGAAGAAGGTAGTAGTGTTGAATTAGGAAGTATAGTATACGTTCTGTGACACTTATCAATTGATTATTATATGAAAAATTTCAAGACATCTTTAGTTCAGTATGATCATACCGATCACTAGTATCGAAATTGTTTATTTAAATAAATTCAATGTTAATTAAATGTTTTAGCTGACATCTAAACATCTTTGGCCACAGAATCACCTTAACAATCTTTTCCATCAAACAGAAGATGGGAATAAAAGTTCGACAAGGGAACTGTCGCGATAGCTGAACCAACGTTGCTAAAGGATCCACGATGATAATAACATGCCTTCCGCCAAATATTGAGATCTTGATGTAATATCACTGGACAAGATAAAATAATAACATTTATTTAAATTGAACGTGAAAAGCCATCAAATTTTATATCTATAAATTTTCTATTAAATGGCTGATACCATCTGATGATACTCGTGTGGTAATAGAAGGAGACTCATAACTAACAATAGATGTCATAATCTTTGTTCTTGGTATCCTTTGTCTTGTCTCTATGGTTACACAGTTGCTATTTCACACTAGCTAAGAGGGTTAAATTTATGCTCATAGGTATATGACAATAACGTCTGTGATGTGAAACGCATTCCGTAGAATACATACCTGTATCAATGCCACGTAACTGTAATGTGGGTTTTGCATTAAAATGTCTTGTATAAGTTTTTGAATTTTATAAATAATAAATTCTATCTTCAAGCAGTAGAAATAATGTGAACTTAGCCACCCTCTTTTGAATGCTTTGTTGAATAGAACATGTTTTGAAAATAATCTATACTGTTAGGTCAAAACATACGACAACATCAACTCGAACAAAACTCACTTTTTTGGTACTCATTTTGGGGTACTACACCCACACAATGGTGATGTTTATTCATAAGATTGTCTTCCATGTCAGCAATAAGCATCAGGAAGAGAATCAGTTACAGAATACTTCCTTGAGGCACTCCAGCTAGCAGCGAATGTCCCTGAAAAACACTGAAAGACTGTTCTTAATGATAGCTGG
>JAAAKL020000714.1:0-33223 GCA_010016065.2 Carybdea cf. marsupialis auct. non (Linnaeus, 1758)
GGCATACTGGTAAAGTGGGCTTAAGCTCAATATCCTTAAGACTTTCCCAATTTGAGCCTGAAATTATGCTTCAAGTATGCTTAATTTCAAAACTCATTTCACTATCTGATATTGCTTTTGATATGAACACTGCAATGGTCTCTTTCAAATGTTTGAATTTGAACATTCGATTGGGTTCGACATGAACATTGTAATGGTCTCTTTAAATTCGAATCTTCGAATGTCTTAAAAGTATATTAACATTGTTGTTTCTTGCTTTAGTTGACTTATTATAATGAGCAAGCAAAGAGTTTAGCTGCCTCTCGTTTTTCGAAAAGTGTTGTCCATAGAGGAGTTGCGAATTCCGAGGCTGGGAAATATGCTCAGTATATGCTTAATTTTTTAAGCATGTGAGCTTAAGTATGCTTATAAACGTTATGCTTTTAAAGCAAAGAGAGTGTATACATAGATGTGAGAAATTCCATCATTTTCCCTAACGTATCAAAATGGAGGAGTCAAAATGAACAAAATTTAAACAAACATTAGGTTGCATAACGACTGTAGTTTTAGTAAAAGAACATCAAAATATGAGCAAACAAAAAATACTCCCTGCTCACAAAACCCTTTTATGTTATTTTGTTCAAATCGATCTTGGTTCCTAACGTATCTAAGCACAGCTATCAGGAAACTGGACATACCCAAATATCAAACTGCTGTATGGCCACATAACTAACATTTCCATATACCTGGCACTATAAAGCTGATTTAGACGATTGACACTAGCTTTGGCCAATGATATTAGGTATTACAAGGCATTAACGAAGAGACTTGTTGTGAATGCTCACTTCACCTCCGCTGTTAGTGTTACGTTTTCTTTTGTTTTTAAACGCAAGTTCTCCAAAATGAACAATTGAAACATAAGGAACCAATCCAGACACCGATGTACTCGTCTCCTGAATTTTGAGACGCTGATAAGATGTGCAGTTGTACAATAGCAGAACAATAGCAAAGCCAAGGTTATATAAGAACAACTTGATGCTCAGACAGTAGTTTTGTAGCAGTTTTGTTTGCAAGCAGGCTAATAGAACACTAGCTACTCAAATACTAAGGTGCTAAACAAATTTTGTCATATAGTCTCAAGTGTATACAAGCTTATTTTTACATAGAGAGTGTAAACAACTAAGGCTTCCTACTTCTCTAACATAAAAAAAGTTTAAATTTTTAAGAGCTCAGATTTGATAAAAATTGGACTGCTATAGTGTCATATCTTCGATGTAATCTAGGCGCTATCATTTTTCTACTGTCTATTAATGACATGCCGTAAGTAGTTAGGGTTAGGGTTAGGGTTAGGGTTAGGGTTAGGGTTAGGGTTACTCATGTGTGCTTATGCCTCTTGCCATTCTGTGTGTACACAAGGAACTGGATTCAATCTAGACATGTCTAAGAAGAGAATTCTATAGGGTTTTTTTTGGAATTGTTTATGAATAATAGATCAAGCCACTTTCCATTGGAATCATTCCGCTTTGGAGCAAACGAAACCCATATTTTCAAAAAAATGTAAGGAAGTTAATGAACACGAAGCATTGGTCATCAGAAGAAGGATGGGAAGCTAAAGCAAGTATCAATGTACCCTTCGTTAAAATCTACCCTATGATCAATGGCTACAAAGGTGATTTCCAAAACATATAGAAAATAAAAATTCTGTCATCAAGTATTGGGTAGGACATTTAAAGGGAGGATCCAAACACGATTTTGGTTTTGCTTGAATTTCAAAAAGCAGAGCTCAGAAAATATCAATGCCTTGAAGGGGATAAATTGACTGCCTGCGAAGAGAAAAGTTGAGCAATTTCATGTAATAACTTTCCAAAGTCTTGTGGCTGCCCGCGATCTACGCAGGAGTTTCGTCTACTACCAATGTTAATGCGCGAGCCAAAGGAGCGACACCTTGTCATCTTTAACTTTGGCATTTCTTCTCGATAACATTCTACATGAATGTAAAGTTAATAATAAAGTTATAATAAGTAGTAAGTACATGAAACTAAAGCGAATAGTAAAAAGAGGAATTGCAATATAAAGATTTACATACTGTTTGGTAGCATCTCCCATTCCACTCAAGGAATACCATGACTATTACATTTTCCCTCTGGCAAGACTTATACGTTCACTACAGCCACGCCTGTGGACACGTGACTTTAACGTAAGCACCACAGGGAGCTGACTCAAGAGGAGGGCAATTTTATATCAGAGATCTGGAACAATCTAACTAGGAGCCTGAAATTTGTTAAAATCTGTTCCATCGTTTGAGCAATATGCTTTGTTAACACTTCTTTGAAGCCATGATTATAGAAGCAAGGTCCCTTTGAACCTTTTTAATCCAACCCTTGCTATTATTATTGGGGTGCTTATATCATTTTTTAGAGTTATATAAAAATAAATTACTTTAGTTTTTTACGTTGTCGTACTTTCTTATTACTAATTAGATTAGTAACAGTAAGTAACAGATGTTTTTATTTAAAATCGTATTTTCCATATATCTGCTTATTGTTTTTTAATACCTAATTTTGTGAAGGCAGTTGAACACATGCATACAGACATATGTACACAAAGAGATGCATATTGTAATAAAGGTATTTACTGGGGACTGACTTACATTGGGACAGTTTTGCTTTGTAAGAAGTCAGGAAGCTGTTACACAGCCTCTACTCTATACAGTAACGGGTGATACACGCCTTTTTGTAGTATTTTATAAATCACATTCTAACATGTAGGTATCAGACAGTTATTATCTAGTGGTCATGATGACATGGTGCAACATGCGATGCGACTTCCGTCCAATAGGACACAACGAATGGAACTCGTATTTCACGAAAATATGAATTCCCTGGACAGGGACAATGAATGAGCCATTGTGGTGTAGTAGTAAGCATTTTTTTAGAACTTTCCAATTGTATGATGTGATCCTATAATCGAGTGAATATGCACATTCTTATGTCGTTTAAGTTAGGTTTGATGTGGTTACACTAGTAAAAAAGTAGGTGAATGTGAGGGGTAGATAAAATTAGCTCTAGCTATTAAGTTAAACGGGTGACAATGTGCACACCTAGAAGGGTGAGTGCTCATTTCATATTATTACATCACAACATGTTGCAGCTGCTCATTTCTCTTGCTGTTGTCTATCATAGCATGCAAGCCACGCGCCTAAGGTCATTTCAAATAGCCATTTTGCATGTGTTGCTTTATTCACAATGTTCCTGTGTACAACAGGATCCCTTCGGAAAATACTCTCTCCATATAAGATCCCCTCGGACAGAATCCCATGAAAATTTGATCTCCTCGGACACAAATCTCTCCGGACAAGATCTCAGACACAATCACCTCTGATAACACTCCTCTCTACTAGGCATAAGGTCCCAGGATGTCATAACCGCCGCCAAAATGTAAATTTCGTCAGAGATAATCTTGGTGTAGTGCAATGCTTTCAGATATAGCAATCATTTTTCAGTTTTAAATTAGAACTAGCGTTTTATATATTTTTTTCCTTTCACTTCCCAAGCCCGTGATTTTTCAGAGATCGCTGAGTCGAAGGGCTAGAAGGGACTCAAGACTCCCATAACGTTGCTGATTTCTGCCCCTCTTTTATGTTCAATTTAAGGTAGCCGTCATTGACGTGACTTTAAAACCTTTTAAGTATGTCCTTGGTCGAATCAATCTTCTATGTTAAAGCAATGTTTCATGGCAAAAGGACATCTGAATTTACATCTATTCAGACCTATGAACTTACTGTATGTCTTGTAATAAAGCTGTTTTAATCACAGGCATGAATGACTGCAATGCATAGAATGGTTTCTGTAAATCTGACAGTTAACTGGGGTTTCTGAAACATTTTGAAAATCCCGCTGTCCGTCTTCGGGATTCGTCTTCAAGAACATAGGAGACCGGTATTGTCATATTTGTCATGTTCTTCGTGACTGATGAGGTTTCTTGCAATGTTGGCGCATGAGCTCCAGTTTGGTCCGTCGGAATAGAATGATAGGAATGGAATAATAAGAACTGTGACATAAGCCTTAACAAAAGCCAGTTACTGCAACAGGAAGACTCCATGTTGTAAGATCACGAGTTTGACCATGGCTTCGGACAACGAAGTATCTGATGTTCTGTTTGATGTTGGAGATCAAAATATTACAACAGATCGGGGTAATGTGGGTGTAGATATGAAACACCTTAATGCTGACTTCTCAGCTGTTTATAACAGAAAATCGTTACCAGAAATCGATGAGCAAAGAGATCTTTTTTGGAAGCGAAAACTTTTGGAAAATCCAAGCCTGTACAATGCGTCAAAATTTAGAATAAAGAACATAGAATTAACGAATTATAATGGAGAAAATGGATTATTATTAAGGATTGGCTTAACAGATTATAAGGACTTTGTCTGTACCAATTCAAATTCTGAAATTCGCAAATTGATATTTGAAGAAGGGAAGCTAAGGTATGGAGACAAGCATGCGTGTATGTCGGATGCCCTTGGAATTTGTGCAGTGATAATGACAAGTGATGATTTTGTGTTGTTTGTTAAGAGGAGTTTTGTTGTTTTTGAAGCACAGGGTATGGTGGACTTCCCAGGAGGACATTCTGAACCCGAGGTACCACTTTTCGTAACCGATATACAATTGCTATGATATGTAGGTCGATGTTAGAACTGAATGACAAGATACTAGGTAAAAAGGAAATTTGTCACAACGAGAATGAGATTTAATTTTCTTGCAAGACTATTGTCTTTATTTGATTGTAACAATTTTTAGGCCCCAGTACAGGTATGTACAACCGGCTGGCTATGTCAGTGATATTTAACACATATGAAAACAACACAGATTTTATCCGATTTAAATGAGGTTCTTTTAATTTTTAGTATAGGTTTTTATTACTTTCTAGATTAATTTTTGGTGTACTATGTGATTGGATGGATCATTTAAAGGTCTTGTTTACTATGAAACTATTGATAACACATCAGTGTAAAATGTTTGTATTCCTTTTATTTCAAAGAAATCACAGTGTAGGGATTTCTATTGAAATTTAAAATATGACATTAGTTTTGGACAGAAACTGCATCCAATATGTTTGAGGCATTGATTCATGCCCCATCAAATGATATATATTTTGCTTTGCATGAGCCATGCCCCTAGATCCCTGTTGTTGTGCAAGCTCAGAAAGTTGTATTTCACAATGAGTGTCTCATGAATGTATCTTAAAAAATTCCACATGTCAGCTTCAACTGCAGTAAATCTGGCCTTGCAGGTGCCATGACAGTGACTGAAAAATAGTTTGCAAACCAAGGTATTTATTTGATCATAGTGATAGAACTCAACTTGTCTATAAAATCGAAGCATAAATTCTTTTCTAAAATAGAGCCCACTGCTTTGAGATATAACTCTTTGAAATTAACGAAACTTTTTGTTTTTGTTTTTGTGCCCATTCAAAGCAGCCCTATTTTAAATTTGTAGAATTAGATGGTTATCTGAACACAAGGTTAAAATCTATATACTACACTGTGCTATTAGATAATCAGTCCGTATTTAACTGTTTCTGCTTTCCAAAGCACATCATCATCATCATCATCATCATCTATGTTTAGCATCACTTTGCCATGCTTCCATGGGTTAGAGTTTTTTCCTAACGTCTCTCTTCCACTCTACCTTGTTCTGTGCAATTTCATGGTCTATGCCCATTTGTTGTCTACAGGTCACTATTAACTACTTGATACCATGTCTTGCAAGGCCTAACTCTTTTAAGTTATTCCAATGTTTCTTACCCATTTTTTATCATCATGTCTTTTTATATGTACAAACTAATGAGTTTTTGGTAAGGAAGTGCAGAAACAACTAGAAATCAGTGAGATAGAGGATCCTTCACTGTTAGGTGTAACACAAGTTCTCCTAGCCTTACTGGGTATGTGCAATGAAAGATTTCAACATTGTACACAGGGCTCCAGTCTTACATTATGATTGTATACAATTAACACAATTCATTATAATCTATCTTTTAAAGTTACACCACACATCTGTCAAACCATTCTCATATCATTTTGCTTCAACCTTGATTAACCAGCTCCTTTTAATGCCCAAGCCTCGGTGCCATACGTAATGATACTTCTAACACATGCCTCATATATCCTACCTTTCTCACAAAGAGAGAAGCCTCTGGTCCTGAGAACTAGAAGAAGCTCCCTGAACTTCTTCTATCCTGATTCTAGCAATAGCACTCTCTTCTGCACCTCCATTGGAGACAATGAAAGTAACCTAAATAACATAACTTATCAACTACCACCAAGGTGATACCATCAACCATAACATATGTGAAGCCAGGTTAAAAAGTGACTGCAGTTATCCCACTGAAAGTTGTTAGCCTCGGTCAGTCTACCCTTCATGTCACTGCATTTCCTACAGAGCTAATGGTTGCAGCCACTACAGAAGATGGAGTTGATACCAACACCTCCGAACAGAGCATAGATATTTGCCACTCTCTCTAGTGGAGATCTTGGTCTCATCACTAATCATACACTTGGTTTTCTCATGTTAACTTGAAGTCCTTTGACTTTCATGTTCTCCTTCTAAATATTTAGTTTCTCAGTCAACTCTTCTTGGGTCCACATAATAATTACAATGTTATCTGCATACACGAGCTCCCTTGGGCATCTACCCTAGACTCTGGCAAAAGAGACTCAGGAATCATCATAAAAAGCAGAGGGCTCAATGCAGAGCCCTAATTAACGCCAACTGTCACCTCAAGCTTGTCACTAAATCCACCATTCCTTGCACAAGGTATCTTGCAATATGATATATTGACTGTAATAACATGGTAAGACATCCCTCAATGCCTCTCTTACAACATACAACAGCTTAAGTAGAAAGTAACTGCTGCTTAGGTATGTTAATTATGAAGAAGCAGAATCTGAAATTGTGTAATTTTCACAATTAACAGGAAATGTTCAAGAAATGTGGAGGGAATAACCAAGACTTGTCCAAGATTGAGGGATACAATGTCATGTATGAGATATTTCATTCTGTTATAAGAGAAATCAAAGATGAGGTATATGTATATATAATTACATAAATTTGTATTATATATGTCAATATTCCACATTATAATGTGATTCTGGTGAGTTAAGTGTGTGGTGGTGTATAATGCCAATAGCCTTAAGACATCATATTCCTGTTATTCATGAAGGCAAATATTACTTTGGTATAAAGTTTGCATCAGAGATGGTTCTGTTATTGTTTATCCCAGCAATTAACATTTATCATAATGTAAAATGTGTGGTGACTTGACCATGACAAACCTGTTTCCATGAAGTGGGGAAAGTCATTTTTTTCCAACCTCCTGGCTATTAATTCTAAAAATTTTTTCTAACCCCACTACTATTCCAACCCCCCCATCTCTTAGAGACCAGAGAGTATGGAAACAATCTTGCAAGGGGCTATTTTACAATGAACCTATTTATGTAACAGCTATTGCTATGAGTAGGTGGATATCACAGTTCCTAATTGATGGAGCATAATTTTCTGTTATGTTAGTGAATTCACAGCATAATCAGTGAAAATAGAGTAATTAACTCAAGAATTCATACTTAAGTGTTTTTAAACTCTTTTTAGATCAACATACCTGAGTCAGCATTGTCTTGGCCAACCCTATTGTGTATTTTAAGAAATGGCTCAGTTGGATGGAAACCACACATGTCATTTTTTGTAAAGTATAGTATTTATTGTTATTTCTATGTCAATATGTTTGTTTTATATTAGTAGAAGTTCCACGACTTCGTACCACCAATTTTGTCATGCCATCAATATGCGGTGCTGTTAGTTAATAGCAGCATTAGATATGACTTATGTATGGCAATTTTTGTACAAGAGAGTTTGAGACAAGAAGATATTCATGAGATGTGAACTTTGCTATGATCTTTGCATATGTAACTAGAACAGTGTTTTTACAATTAAACTATGTACAAAATCGAATCGTTTAATTGATGACATAATTATCTGTCGAAGCAAGTTGCTCTAACTGTTAGGTGTTGTGTCCTGTAAGTTGTTGTTAATAATATATAACGAATAGATACTGAACGAACAACAAAACACTGACAGCGTGTTAACCATGAATTACTCAATCACGACTAATACAGATAGGCGTCACCGTATCATATGATGATGGTCTTATGCAACACCACATTAGGATTTTGGTTCTCTACGTCCATATTACATTGCCATGTCATAGTACAAGTTCAGGTCACACAATGGTTGAGTTAGCACTGATAAACAGAAGATATGAAGATGCTAAATCACAACATCGTTTTAAACATCCAAGTGACCACATTTTTAGGAACCCCATTGCCATTTGCTACAGCCAAGCATTAGGTTTGTAAGACAGTCCTCATAATTTCATGTTTTGAGTGCTCATCGCCATAATGAGATATTCAGTCACTTCATATTTAACATTGTATTCAAGACATAATGAAGTCCAATTATTTTAATGACAGGTGCAGTTTATCAAAAGATGAAATCAAATCTTTGTATGCCATTGGTGGACCGGAGGCAGAAGAGTCATCAGACATCTTATTTGTAGACATTAAGGTAATTTTTATTGCTGTCACTGTGTTTGCATCAATATGCATACCATGTAAGAGAATATCAAACGACATTAAAGACACTGTCACCAGGTCGTATGGAATTTTTCTATCTACTTAGACAAGCAACCGTGAAATTTGAAATTTGGTGTACTAAAGACACAACAATTTACTAGTAATAGTATGAGACTGCAGAGGTAGAGATAAGATAGCTTTGTTTATTTTTAAATCAAAGCAGTGTTTCTTGGCAACTGCAATGCAAACCAAGCGAACCAAGGAAAGTGTTACAACATGTGACTATGGTAACACTTATTATTTTTCAAAAATTGTACATGCACTGCTATTTCAATCGATAATTACCAATACATGTATTGGATGATGCATTGCTAATTAACTGAATTTCGACATATCCATATTCAGTCAATCAATAGCCTTTTCATTTTTAATGATGCAAATCTCCCAAGGCAAGAAATTAAATCGTATTCACAGTTCAACATAGGTGTCAAATTGACATACTACCATTTGCAAAATGTAAGTAATAGAACTCAAAAGTAATGGATATTTTCCAATATGTAGTGTTTTACTTTGCTCTTTTTAGGGGTGGCCTGTGAAATGGCATTCCACAAATTTGTGCTAAGATATGCAATGGTTTTGCATCACTTTGTGTGGTAGTAGGTACACTTCCATTGTTAGTGTTGATCGTGGATGTAAACCCCCTTACATCTCTTGCCAGTAATCAAAACTCGATTTGATAACTATCCATTCGATGATCGTTGATGTACAAATAGTACAAATGTTTGCTATGTATTTTATTCTTATCTGTTGTTGACCGTTGAACTTGCTTGCTGTAGCATGGTTAGTTTGGCAAGTACGAATACCACTGCTCAAATCACTCTTGCGTTTGAAATCTGCTTAGTTTTTCCATAGTGCACACAAAGTCCACCACATAATCTTCCCCTCTGAAATTTCTGAATTTTCGCTTTTGATATTCTAGTTTGACGTATGTCCAATAAATTAATGATTATGAACAAACGCTAGAGAAATAGAGAAGGATGTCACCAACAGTATTCGAACCTGTGACCCACGCATTCGCGGCGTCCGCTCTTCCAGCTAGGTGACTCCCTTTGATAACATGATCTCTCTTACGCATGTCCAATAAATTTATAATTGCGTGACGTTGGTGACCAGTGAGGGAAGTAAAGGATTCGTCATGAGATCATTAGTTTTACTGTGGAAATTGGTTGATAGACCGATATCTGATCTTTGGTAGGAATACTGGACTGAATGGCCGCGCTATTTTGAATAAAAAAGAAGTAGTGAATTGATAAAATTGTTGTTGATATACTTGTCCAACCTGTAGTGGATATCGCACTAGTGTAATGCACATGCACTTCTTATTATCATGCATTATCCTATATGCCTGAAAAGGCACGAAATATAGTTAACACTGGGTCTTTAACTGCAAACTATATGCTCTACATTTTGATACAGGAGCTCAGAGCGAATGAAGTTTCCCAAACGGAGCAAAGGCTGGGGAGGATGTCAGCCTGTGGCCTGAAGACGCTCGAAATCTTTTTGAAGAGATATGAACAGATGAATACAAACAGACAAACGCTCGAGGATGGATGAAAATGAAATCTTTAGACAGAAAAAGCGCAGTTGGACGCTTTTACTTTTGTATCTACTAATTCCCTAGTAAAAAGGGGCAAATCATTGGTGATAAGTGTCTTGATGTATCTTGCCTACCTACTGCTTGACAGTAAGTTCCCTGTCTTAGTACGTATCGACTGTTCGTCACTTAACCCCCAAACGGCAAAAATTGAGAAACTTTAGTAGTATCGTCTAATTAAGCGTTAACCTTCCTAAGCAGTATTGTACATTATGTATCTTTAAAGAAGGGCTTTGATAGAATAAAAGAGCGTTTAACAATAGACACTTAAATTATCTCATTGTCTGGCAATTCATTTCTGGGTTACTAAATTTCTTATTTCAAATCTGCAAAGAGAACGCTACTGTATCCTGCCAAACACCATTCTTCAGGTTATATCTAGGTACTGTTTCGACATTTACTATTACCTCGTTTGCTATGAGTACAATAGCTTTTGCGATAAGAAGATTTAGTCAAATCCGGTAGTATTTGAAACAGGACACTGGCAGGCAGGCAAAATATATAGCCGGAAGTGCAAGAGACTTCGAAAAGTGATTGATTTCTTGAACTGTCAAAAAGACCCAGGTTGATAATAATAATACATGACAAATGAAAAGGCCGGCACATATGTTTATAAACCAAGGAACAGCACTAAAGGCAGTTGCAACATACTATAGGTAGAAATAAAACAACTTGCCAGCCAGCTTTCGTAATTTCGAATTTCGGAACTTCATGTTTGTGTGTGAAAGAAAAGAAAGCAGAGGTCAATAAGGCAACATATACCGGGATAAGGTAGGCCTGTACAAAAAGATTTGAACAAAAACGGGGAAATGACCATCAAAAAAGCCTCAAAGTGATAGAAAGAAAAAAAGAAAAATGACATTGAAATTAAATCCTAAACAACAATCAACTACAGCATAAACAGAGATATGAAGAGAGGTCATAACTTAAATAAATGGCTTTTTTGACCTCGCTTTCTGAACGTGATGTTATTCATTCCGCCGCCATCGAATAGAAACTGTTGTTATTGAAAGCAAGTTGAGACGGTTCTTTCTAGACGGAGGGCTTTTGATTTGGCTCATGCACTTCTAAATAGGCTCATCTATTAGTACCACATAGTTGCATTTGAAAATTAGACAAGACGCAAAAATGTGAAGTCTGACCTCGTTCCGAACGTGCTTCTTCATTTGAAATTAGGGAAAATCAGACATGGCAGAATGGAGTGAACTTCGTATTTCTGCCTTCTTTTTCTAAAGGTGTTCCTATCCAACCCGGCGATTTCGAACGGCGAACCGTAGCCATTGAAGACAATTCCAAACAGTTTTTTCAAGTAATTATTTCCTTTTGCCTACGGGGCCAAATATATCTTTATTTGAAAGTGACGGAAAATCAGTCACGACAGAAAGTAATGAACTGACTTGCTTTCAAACGTCGTCCTGTTCGAATAGAACCCATTGGTCATTCTGCAGCCGCACCAGGGAATGTTTCCACGTGCTTCTATCCAGTTCGGCGCGTTCGAAAGGAAGCCTTTCTGAATGCGCAGATCTGTTTAAGTACCAAAAATTTCATATTGAAAACAATTGATTTTGCAATTATACTGTAAACTCTGACCTCATTTTTTTGCCTATCGTTGCAAACCTTCTTCTGCCCATTGCGGCACGATCGAAAGGAAGCCGTGGTCATTCTACGGTAGAGCGAAAGGATGTTTCTAGCTGGAATGCTTCTGACTTATTTATCGTATTTAAGTACCAAATTTTTCGTTTTGAAATAATTGATTTGGGGATGAGTCACAAATTTTTCTACCTCCAAGCGAAGCTGTAGCCACTCCGCAGAAGATAAGACGAATGTTTTAAATTAAAGAAAGTTTCCTTGTGTAGTACACCGCCAGGTACATAGCATATCATCTTGAAAATGGCCTATTTCAATATCAAACAAAGTTTAACCTCACGTCTTTGTCTATGTTTTCGAAGGTGCTCCTTTTTCATCCATCCCGTCCGCAACAAAGCTATGAATGGTGGTGGACGTATTGGATGTTTTGATATAGTGGTATTCTTGTTATTCCAGTACAAACTATTTCATCTGAATAGGGCTGACTTTTATATGAGAACGAGTCTTACTAATCTTTTTCGGTGTTTCCTGGCAAGCTCCTTTTCATTATAACACGTTCAAATGGGAACAATAGGTATTCTTCGTTAAATGAGAAAATTTTTTGAGCTTAAAGGAGTTTCGTTCCTCATCCAACTACCATGTATTTCAACTTGAAAATAACAATATTTGGGGATAAGGCATGAACATGTTGACCTCACTTTTTTCCGCCCATATTTCCGAGCGTTCCCATTTCCAATTCGATGGGTTTGACAGGACATCGTGGTTCTTCAACTGTCGACGAGTAAGATGATTACAGCAAGAAGGCGTCTCGCGAATCTGGCACACCTCTAAATATTTAATCTTAAAGATGACTGATTTTGAGATGAGACATAAAGAATCGTCTTCATCTATTTTCCTGTTTCTGAGTTTCCTTCGACCCTTTCCAGCGCGTGAGAAAGAACCCATGGCCACTCTGCGGTAGACGAGTAGCATGTTCCCTAGGTTATAATAACGCACGCTGGTCTAGCACATTTCTAAATAGCAGATATTGCATCAAGAAGAGTTTCGTCGCGCTAGTAAACCGTGCAGTACCAAACTCTCAACCTGCAGATTACTGTTTTAGAGTCGAGACAGAAAAGATTGACCTCACTGTCCGACTTCTTCGACGTAAAGAAGGGAAATGCATGCAGTGAAATGTGTGGGTGGACGCTAACTGGAAGAAGTTAGATACATTTTATCATCAACTCTCATTTGGAATATATTCGTAAAATACCTGGATGGTCATCTAGTTACAACATCCTCCCCTGTCAGGAGCTTTAAAACAATTACGGTCCAACACCTATTCCATTCTTTTCTGCAATAAGCACAAAATAGTACGGGAACTTGTTGGGCTTCTCTGCGTAATCATTAACACTCCAGCTTTTAGATGGGGAAAGAAGCAGTAGAAGACCTCACAGGTTGGGTAAACGAGAAAATAGGTGAATGTAACGATTCCTCAAGAAAGGGTTAAGCAGACACAAGTTTAACGCCCTGGAAAGTGCTCGAGCTACTAAAGTTTTAAAAATCGTTTTAGCCTTAGGATTAGAAGGAAGGTAACTCAATAAATATTTGACGCGTAGAAGACACCTTTGAATAAATTAAGCTCATTCAATTCAAACCAGGTTTACATTTCTATAAAATCAAATAGTGTGACAGCCAAACTATCAGAAAGTACTATATGTTACCATAGCTCCATTGCTACAAAAACGTTCCTTTATGCTCTACCATAATTTAACTATTTTCAATTACTGCTCCTTGCATCAACCTGCGAGACAATGCACAGCAAGCAAGGCGCAGAAACAACAGTAAAAACAGTGCGTCCAAACGCTTTCGGTTATCACAAAAATTGAAGTAAAAATGTTGTTTGTGTCAAGTAGTAAGACTTTGTGCGTTAACCATCCAGTCCATCAGTCCAGTGCATGGTTTAAAATATCCTTCTGAATCGTTGCGGCAAATCTGCGGCAAACTAAAATCCACTTCAGTGGATCACCGTGGCGCTGATTATGCATGCTGCCCTTGATTATGCGCAAGGGGAAACCTCCTTTGTCATCCCTGAAAGCTTTGGACACCATAACTAGTGCGACAACCATCCTTCAAGAAATCCGATCTCTTTTAGGAATGGTCCTCTCTAAAACTGCGAGGGCAGCAAAAGAGATACGATATCGAGTAGTGAGAAGGAAGACGAAACAATTTATGATAACGTATTGAATATCAGTAAGAGTTTTTATCAAATTGAACATGATGTACAGGTATACAATCTTGCTAAAGTAACATTATCGTAATCTAGATCAAAAAGAAAATTATTTTCCCATTTTATACACAAAAGCAAGTCAGAATGCTGTTCAGAAATACTGTCTTCTATAAATATGAAGACAAGAAAATTCCGTATTAATGCAGAATATGGCGAGCCTTTCTAACGAGAAAGCCTAAATAAGAAGTAACGAATCGTTACATGGTGGAGTAGCACCTATTCTGTCGTTTCTTATGATATTTCATACACACATCGGTATTAAAACCTGTTTATTTCATGTGGTACTTGAAAAACCCCAATGAGTGTCCTCTCCCAATTACAGGCTTCAAGCGCACGCACGGAAAAATTCGAAATCCTCCAACACACATAAATGTTTGCTACTTTTTGTGACACGAAGTAGTTGCGCTATTTGCAGCCATGTGGCGTACACTTGACGTATTCCACTGGCACTTCCAGTGGTGCTGCATGACCACCTACAAGGTCATCAACGTAGATTTTGGCATTCATCTCATATCTTAAAACCAATGATTTGTGTCACTCTTCAACTGTAATGCGAAGGGAAAGTGATGACGTCACAAATCAAAAGTTTTGGACATAGTAAGATTTGACTCCAGATATCGAAAGGCAACCCTGGAATAGGCTGTTTCCCAAAATAACAGGCCTGTAGTGTACATAGTGTTTAAATGAGAGGCGTTTGAATCTCATAAATCTCTGATCAAAACTTTGTTACTATCTCTTGGATGAATACGTTAGGATCCAGCATTAAATAACAAGGTTTTGTTAGAGAGATGTAAAACTTTGAAAGTTGATATCTCGGTGTTAAGGGAGAGCATCAGTCTCAATTTTGGCCATTGACGTTCTCACTAATAGGGCAACATGAAAAATCGTGACGTCACACTTTCCCTCCGCACAGTTCTATGTATAACCTATCCACACGAAAGTAATCTACAATCATTGCATATGATACATAACGAAAATAGAATAAATTGGGGAAATGATTAAAAGGTAACAAAAAATAGACTTGTGCTGGCAATATAGACAGAATAACGAACGTCGTTGAATCGATGAAATACTCTCGGTATCAACCTTTAAAATGTGGAGAAACCCTCCCAAAACGAAAGAAAGAGCATAATTTTACCTGCATATTTTACTACACGAGTGACAGTAAAACGCCTACGAGATAATTTCGAGATGTGCTCGATACATTATTTGTGAAACTGACATTGAAAACTGTAATCTGTTGCTATTGATATGTTGTGAATCCTACACACACACACACACACGGATTGGTAAAACACGACAAAGATGAAAGGCCACAACATCTTTGCGCTACGAAGATGGCACCTTCCAAAATGCCAACTATCGGCCGACTTCTCCTATCTTCGGCTTATCCTCAATGTTAAAATAACCCTGGTCAGCCTCCATGCTTTTGGTGATAGTTATTCCTAGCATAATTTTAGATATTTGACTTAAAAAACATGTGCCTGACGATTATTAAAAGGAAGGTATTCAGTGTTTTGCGTTACACAATTAATTTTAGACTTTAATCTTTCCACCATCTACATATTGAACTACCAATAAAAAGGTGGAAAGAAATAACTTCACGTGGAAACATCATTAGTTGACGTAGATCGTTATGACAACTGTCAATTTTGCAAGATGTGAATATTGTTAACAACTATTCTCCTTAGTAGGTATCGTGATTGACCAGGGCCATTTAAACAAGACCAACCCTCACTACACGCGCAGCAGCAACGATGCCAGATGACATTTCATAGTTAACTATCAATCAAAAAAGTCGGATAATGAACCACTACTGTCACTGCTCCAACTGTCCCATCCGCAATGACCACCGCTCAGCATGGACCCGACTGCCAAACCGGCAACCCCTCCTACTGCAGCCCCGGCTAACAACTTGCCACCTCCACCTCCTTTCTTTTTCTTTTTAATTACCGTCACATTTCCTCCTTGTGGAGCAGGAGGTCCTTGCTGCACGATCGTTGTGGTTGATGAGTAACCAGGTGCGCCTGGCGGGCGGTAGTTCGGCTGTGCCGGGTATGCAGGTGCCTGTGGATACGGCTTTGCTCCTGGTGCGGCAGGGTATCCACCTGGGGCTTGTGGGTAACCTGGTGGTGGATATCCTGCTGGTGGATAACCAGCGGGCGGTGCTTGACTATATGGGGGTGGATACCCGGGCTGAGGTGGATATCCTTGTGGCGGTGGTTGGTATGGATAACCACCTTGAGGTGGATAACCTTGAGGCGGGTATGGCTGATATCCTGGCTGCGGCTGACCTACAAAAAAACGGTAATGGTATAGCTTGCCGGATTTTTACTTCAGCACAAAATGTAGCACATAGCATGGCGACATTTGTAGCAGTAACATTAAGAAGTAAATAAATACATCACTGGGAGAGGGGAGACGGAGGATGGGGACGAGCGCAAGGACAGGAAGGAGCAGAACAATTAAATAGCACAACTGGTTTCCTTCACTTTTCATCGCTTTACGAAATGACAGCAACCTCCGTTTTTGCATCTAAATTATGATATTTCAAGTATCGAGCTTTTATCTTACTTTCCAGGTTAATCTGAGTACATCCGACGACTCTATTGGCCCACTGATACCATTTAATATGTACTGCCCTTACTTAAGTCACGAACACTGTTTTTATTAAAATCCTCTTTCTTCTTAACATGTGCTAAAAGTAGTGAATGTCGATTAATTCATATGTGATCGTGAACCACACTGTCCAATAAGTCTAGTCCGTCGTTGCCTTGTAAGATTTTCAAATTTTCTCTATTCACAGTAGATACATTGCTCCTTGTCTATACAACGTCTTCTATTGTTTTGCAGCTATTGTGATACTACTTTTGGAACGATGAAACCAACATAGAAACTTGTCCTGAAGAGGATGAATTTTAAGAAATTCTCCTCCTCGACGTATTGTCTATAACGAGCTTCAAAGATAATTCCCCAACAGGAAGTATCCTATGGAAATCTGGTCCTCGTACTCCTTGTGGATTTCAACCTCTCCATTGTTAAGACAGTATGCTTACCAATGTTACAGCGGCTTATCTGTTGACAAAAAGGCTGTTTCCAAACTTCTAACTGAAGACGTGGAGAGGCAGATTTGCCAAAAAAGAGCTTAAGTCTAAAGTTAACATTTTTATGGTCTACGATGTAGCAACAAAAGTGTAATTTGATGCTGAATGGAAAGAGCGAGAAATTGAGGCTGATTTACTTTCAACTTGGTGAAGTTGTCGACCCAACGCTATTTCACTAACGCTACGAACGTCCTACTATCATATGATTTGATACATGAACTTGACCTTCCTGCTGCAATGTCTCAAACATCTGCATACAAACTCCGTTAAAGGTGGGAGTTCATAATCTTTACATGTAAAAATAATTAGTCAAGTCAATAATATCCCATTAAGATGCAAAGTACAAAACTCTTATGAAACATGGGGTTGTCTGTTTTGTATTCTTAAGAACTTCTTTTTGTTTGGTCGCTATTTTTAAGGTCTATAACATACCTCTCATCTAATAAAAGCTGTCAGGATATACTTAACTGGAATAAACAAGACACGTTAAAAAGAGAAAACAATTAGAGCACGTCTAAGAAAATATCCTATGGGGAAAATATATTTTGATATATTGCTTCCTACTGCATTTTTGAACGTCAGCATATTTGGTCATTATTGCTTTCATTCATACAATTGCAGTATGTGTCAAAGCTCGTTTTATGGGCATTAGCATTATTTTGGCAATGACACTTTCTTGCTACGAAAATGAAATGGTCGTAATTTGGAGTTTTTAAACTTAAACTTATAGTTTGGAGGCAATGCAACTGAGCCAGAAACGTTTATTGCACATTCTGCAAAATAAACTTAGAAATGGATACTATTTTACCCAAATCATAAATATTTTGCCATGTGTGCACATTATTCTTCTATGTAAATGGTCATCCAGTTCTTGGAAACTGGCACACATAATTTCATATGCAATGAAAGTCATGAAATCCAAACACAAGATAAATGAGAAATTTTTGTCACTTAAGGAAGTTCCAAATACTTCTTCAACTAGGAAGCAACATGTTCAAGGATTTTGAAGGAAACAAAAATGAAATTACACTAAAATTTCAATGTATTTCACATTCAGGAGCGGGCAGTGCTGAAGTAAATATGTCATGAGGCATGTCCTTTGAGCAATGTAATGCCAAGAGATGCATAATAAATATGTGGTGATCAGAATTTTCAACAAGTAAAATCAGTAAACAATATTTCTTCGCCTTGTGAATAACACGGAAATAAAAATATACAAAATGACAAGAAGCAACATGAATTTTGAGTCAAATGTCCAAGAGAAGACTGCTGCGAGAGAGTACAATAACAAAGCATTTCCTCTCAGTCAAAAAAACTTTCACACTAGATGAGGTATAAATCCAGTCATCCACTTGCATAGATTTAAGTGATAATTTTCAACTGAATAGAGACACTTGACAAGCAAGGATATCATCATGCATAACCGAATAAAATTGATTAGAAAATTAAGCCTAATAAGTGGGAGTATAAACTTAAACAACTCCTTTGTCTCTCTTCTAATTCTTCCTCTGGGACTTTCCCCTTTGTATTTCCCTACCACCTGCTGTAGTAAAGTAGCTGCTTAAAATGTATTGTAACTTGTCTTTGTATCAAACTTAAACAAGTAGGGGTAGGAATTTGAAACAGTATAATTTTAGTACTTAGACAGCAGGCCATAGCAACCATCTATAAACACATACAAGTGCTCATATAAATGACACCATACAATCCCAATGCCTGCATTTTATGAACTAGCTATACTTGCCATTATCCATATACAGGAACTAACTTGAAGAGCAATTCATCTGACTGTAAACATCACTAACTAAACATGAAGTAACAATAAGTAACAAAATACCTTGATAAGGTGGGTAGCCACCAGGTTGTGGTGGTGCTGATGGATTTGACTGCCTGTGAATGAAATTTAAGATTATGAGAAATGCCAAAGGACATACACAAGCCAAGGTGCAAATTTCAATAAACATCCATGTACATAGTTGCATATATATTGACTGTGGAAATGCATATTTACACACACACAAGACTATAATACTCTGGGGTAAGCTATAAGGCATCCAGACATATCAAAACATTTATGAAGTACACCAGGTTTATAACCAATAGAAAGCTAGTACCTGGGCATTTTATTCTTCTATATATCCTTTTTATCAATCAATCAATGTATGTATGTATGTATGTATGTATGTATGTATGTGTGTGTAAAAGTAGAAATTGTATACTGGGTATTATATCGATGTAATGATGCTACGAAAGAACAAGGGATTCAGAGTACAAAGTGTGTCAAGCAAATGAATGGTTGAAAAACTAAAAGTGATCATAAGAAAGAGGAAAGCAGTCTGAAGACAGGGAATTCCATGTCTTGGCAGAACTAGGGAAGAAACTGCTAGCATAGCAATTTCTGTTTGTTTTAGGAATTACAATTTAGGCACAAGAAGTTCGCTTTTTTGTAGCCACTCATCTATTTTTCTATTTACTTTTCCCTTCTGCTTCCTTTAAAGTACAGTAACTCGATACCTTGAAGTGGCAACCCTGCCTTGTATTGATTGAGTTAAGGATTAAAAAAGCTTTGAAAATGTCCTGGAGCAACCAGATCTATCCAAACTCCTATATATTTGATCAGTTACCACAGTAAGAAGATCAGCAGTAAATCTAGAGGAACAAAAACCATATTGAACATCGGAGAAAAGTCCTATCTTCTCAAGATACGCCACCAGTTCCAGATCAATTGATCTCTCAAATACCCTGCTGACAATACGCAGAAGGCTGACTGGGGGGATTCTTAGGGAGGGATCTTTCCCCATTATTCTTAAAGACATGAACAACTAATGCATCTTCCAACATGCAGGGAAACAGGAATCTTTCTGACAGAGATTAAAAAGTTTGGACAAGATCAACAAGATTTGGGAGTACAATCGTTTAGAAGGACAACAGGAACTATATCTAATCCCAAAGCCTTAGTAGAGTCAAGATTAGATATCACATCAGCAACCAGCCTAGGAGTAAAACAGCACTTTTCTTGGAGAAAACTATGTGCGAGGTGGAATATTTGGAAGCTATAAACCAGAGCAATACAAACTAGAATTCTTTGCAAAGAAAATTTACCAAACAGCTCAGCTCTGTCTGATGAGGATGTTAACACCTCAGGTCCACTGAATAACGGAGCAATAACAGAAGTTTCCTCATTCATGATGCTGTTATGCATTCTCCAAAAGTCATGCGATCCATGTTTCTGGGTATAAACACTCTGCTTACTCTGTTCCAAAGAAGCTATTTTTGCCTCTTCAATAATCCTCTTGCATCTATTACTGGCTTGTCTGAGCAATATGTTAGCCTCCATAGTTCACACACACTGATATTGATGAAAAGAAGTGACTCCTGTGGGCTATGGCCGCTGAGAAAGCCAGAGTAAACCATGGAGAAGGATGTGATCTCACCAAGAATTACCTATATGGAACAAAAGCATCAATTCCTCCCTGAATACAATCACAGAAATGAGAGGCCCCTTTGCATGCTCCCTCAGAAAGCAGAGATAACCAAATAGTATCTCTCATGTAGTCCCCAAAACCATTCTAATCTGCCCTTCCAAAGGTATTTCAGAGAAGTGGAGCATTCTTCTTAATGGTTGTATTGAAATTTACAGTCACAGTAACAACTACATGGTATGATCTTCCAAGAGGAGGTAAACACTTGGTGGAACAGGATTAGAAGGAAGAAAAGGGTCAAGAAGATGAGAATCCTAATCATCTATGTCAGGAATGTGAGTTGGAGATGTTACTAATTGGGTAAGATCTTGGGGTAGAGCACAGTTGTAACAGCATTCACCAGACAAGTCTGTCCCTTGCAAATATATCAACCACTCAGAATGATTAAGACAAAAATATTAGCTGAAGGATTTTGTTGATGAATAGAATCCATGTGGCCAGAGATATCATCTAATTAAAATCACTTGAGGAAGGTGAATGATATAAGAATAAAAGATGTGGTAGAATGAATCAAGGCTAGGCATAAGTATATTTAGGACAGATCAGGACTTTCATACTCAAGACTTCTAGAAAAGGAATACTATCACAAACAGAAATACCAAGACCATGCATATGAACACCTAAATCCTTATGGATAAGATGAAGATAACTGGGACAACAAACTGGTCATTGTCAATGCTGGGGCCAAGGTTAGTCTCTGACAGAGCCCGGATATCTGGACAAGAAGAGACCAGGAATTATTCAAAACATCAAAATCTGTTCTCAAGCCCATAATGTTAGTGAAGCTAACATTGAAAAGCTTTTTACTAAGGTGACCTCCCTATCATACACAGGTCCTTCAACAGTATTTCCAGACTTGTTTACGCAGTTATGATTAATATTAATATTTGAAAACATAATGATTAAAAGATTTTCACCATTCATTCCCTTGGCTGCAGAGCATCAGTCAACAAAAAGTTGACCAACACATATTATTCAGATGAGAGAGAAGGGGTTACAAGACTGGTTGATGCTATTAACATCTACCCTTAAAATAAGGTTTGGCATGCTGGTCTTTTACATAAACTCAGAGCTTGTGGCATCAGTGGTGACATTTTGGGGATGATTTCATCTTTTCTAAGTGATCGAAATGTTAAGATTAGTTTAGATGGTCAGTTGTCTAATTTGTTTTCAGTAAATGCTAGAGTCCCCCAAGGTTCTACTTTGGGCCCCACACTTTTTCTCATTGTTGTAAATGATTCAAACAATTTAAATAGGTTTAGAATGCATGAGAAACTTCAACAATGAAAATGATCATGATGATGCCCTCTGCCACTTACAATATATATGGGCAGATCTGCCAATTCTCTAAAGGTTTACATCAGTGCCATATTATAAGCTGTGAGAAGACTGCAAGCAAAAAGGGAGCAATGTTTTTATCCTTATGTACACTTGGGCATAGCTACCAAGCCTGATTCCTCTATATAATATTTACTGCTGGCAAGGGAGTTCAGCTTATCTTTTCTGACAATGGGAAAAACTTCTTTTATAAAAACTGTTGTTTTGCACAAAGAGTTACAATTGCAATTAACAACCCAAACCCCTTGCAAACAGCCCTGTTGGTATTGCTCTCAGTTGATAGTTAAAAGATAATTAACAATATCAGTTCAGCAATGACTGCTACTGTGAAAAGAATCACATCTGGTACATGCCAGCCTCTTACTTCTTGAGCTGAAGAATAACTATGTTTTGGTGAAACTTTTTGGTGGCCACTTGTTTCACGATATTCACTGCCTGTTGCTTATATATCCAATATACACACAAGGGTGGATAATAGGGCAATGTTCTTATTGTTTGTCCAAAAATTTGTCGTATGCCAATCTTTGACATTTGCAAACCCAGCCCCGGTTATTTGTATAGGATATAACTTTGAATAGCAATAAAGAAACCGAAACCGTCATGATATGCCTCTAAAAATCTAACTTTGATTGTGCTTATTGAAACATAGAAGCACAACACCAAATTAATTCCATACGATGCAGTGGGATGCAGTATCTGACCTATTGCTGGCAATAAAGGGAGGCTATGGTGCAAGCACAGATGCGACCTACTATGGTCAATGTCTGTAAGGTAATGAACATAATATATTGATGTAGGCAGCATTTAAGTAGCCTATCACGGCAGTATCAAGTCTGTCTCTTCGTGTACTGTGTGCCATCTCGTACCTTCTTTTCTTGCAAAAATTCTTACAGCATATTACAGCACCTTCAGATCCTGTGCCAATACCGCTTTTGCAATCAGCGTTGTGAGCTTTTGTTGTAGAATTACAAGTTGTACACGTTACCAGCTGACTCAAAATTACCCGACTTGTTTTATTCCCCTTATTTTCATTTAAAAAATAAATAGTATGGCAAGGTCTAGATGACTTGGCATTTTCTGACATCAGGTCCAGTAAAGCTTGCTTAGCAGTAAATGCATTGGCACAATGCGACAAAGGAATCGTTATCTCAGTGGTCCATAACAAGTAACGTCACATCGGACACGGCCGTCATCCTCTATCGACCTCGCACAGTGTGAAATGACAAGATGACAAAAACACGTTCATTCACCGAAATAAATGCCAGAAGCACAGAAACCACCTTTCTTCTACTCAACGTCGGCAGTCTCCGCTTTAACCATCGATTGATAATCTACTTCTTGGGCACGCATACGTTTTCCTCAAGTCCAGGCCTACTCAAGTCATGTAATAGCAAGCAGCTTAAGATCTTGGTGATCTCACCAAACTTTCTAGGCCTAATCAATTCGCTGTCGTGTCAAATTGTTACTACGACTACTTGCCGATGTAGCTGTTTCTTAAACAATATAACATGACTTGCATAATGGTTTATGTTTGAATCTAAGACCACGCTTTTAAAGAGTGTGAGACATGCCCCTTAACAACATCTATCCTTCTTGCATTAATGCGATAAATACAACTTGTCTCTCGCTTATTCATACATCTAACTAGCCTACTCTTATTGAATATTAATATAATGATTGGCCTAGCAACGTCAAGCAAACAGGGAAATCTCAAAGATCAGACAATTTCACTACCACTTTGTTCCTCAACCTTAGCGCATGAATTCATCCGTCTGGTGGTTTCAATGTCGACGTTTAGGAGGCCCATGTAGATATTACTTTAAAGCACGACCGTGAATGTCACCCAACCATCGCTCAACTGATGAATAGCTGCCATTAAAGACGTTTCACAACGAATTTTTGCAATACAACTTATTCACCGATGGTCAAACTTAAAATAAAGTAGGTTATGGTTTAATCAAACGTGGAAGTAAATATCAGTTGATCCTTACAGTGGTCTGATTCGACTTCCTAGTAGCCATAACTCTTTCCTTAACACCTCCCATGTTAACTTACCATTGAAAATTACAGCTTGCTAAAATAGCGTAATTCTCTTGGCATTTAATAAGAAACAAGCAACCCAAAACTTACGTATGGATAACTGTCGTTTGTCTCCCTGCCATCTTGCAGATCTATGCCGTACTTTCGACGAACGTGTAGCAATAGGACTTCAGGGATCAATTTTGACCTCAGTAACAAAACACGATGTACCGATTTGGATCCTTCAAGCAGTTCCTGGACGCGTCTGCGAGAGTATAAGCTCAAGCATATAAGTTCATGACGCGAATCTTTTCCGGAGCGTGGGCGGGCACAGAGCTACATTTCGAAAGTCAAAAACAAAACATTACATCACGGCTGTTGTCCTCTCTCCCGAAACGAGGGTAAATGACGCTGCTGTCAAGGCTAGCAGAATCAGAAAACAGATTTTTGCAAAGAAGTACAGAGGACACGATAAGAGTGTTAGAAAGGCTTGTTCAGGGACGGGGAAACTGGGGGAGCAGGTGGGACCATGTCCCCCAAGGTTTTGCAGACTTGGATAAGAATGTTCCAAGTCGCTGTTCTTAAACTTCTCTAAAATCAAAGGAAGGAATTAATTTTCCATCCTTTTGTCATATTTTAATCAATTTCAGGAGTGATTCGAAAAAGACCGAGTTTCCAAATGATGAATGTTCCAAACCAAGACTTTCCTTTGAAATGCCATATCTTTTAGCATATTCCGTCAGCTTGTGTCAGCTGTCGTTATTAAATTCATATGGATTGAATGCAGAGAGCTGAATCATTACCTCACACGATTGAGAAGAGAATCGCTTCTGCAACTCGTTCAACAACAGGTCTAAAACGGGAAATAGAGTTCTCGCCTCAATATATCAAATTCAATGGTGTTGTTTGTTTGAATGTTTGTAGCAATGCTATTACTGAAAGCTGCATCAATCAAAGGTTGTCCGTCTGATAGTCCAACAGGCAAAGCGCGCTTCCTTGTGCTTTGGAGAACGAGGTCTTCAGGAATTCCGCATCTAATGCCCTTTGCCTTTGCTTTTTCGACCAATTCTGGAAGTTTTCAATCATCTCTTTTAGTGATTTATGATCCCCTGAAAGATTGGCTAGTCCTTCAGCCCAACTTGTGTCTGACCCCGATCTCAATGTCATCCTTTCTTCGTGAATTTCCTTCTTCTCAAGGCAGCTTTTGTGTACATCCTCTCGCTTTGGAGAGCCCTCTAGTTTTTTGTAGATCGCTCCAAAAGTGCTTAAAACATCTTCCACCGGTTTTAATGTTTCTAAAGCTTTGGCAAGTACAAGGTTGTGAGCAATGTAGTGAAAGTACAAAGGAAAGAGTAGCACACGCCTCTTTCAGCTTTTTAAATGTGTAGAACATGAAGGCTTCAGAAAGATTTTGTCATCTTTTTGTGATCACATTGAAAGGCAGTAAAAGAGTTAAAAAACAAACATGAAACTAGGACTACCACTACATTTTTATGCCGTATTTGTACGAATCTATTTACCATATTTTCAGAAAAGTGTGGGGGTATTTACAACTTGGTAGGCCTAGAGGAACTAAAATATTCAAACAGGCAGGGGATGGTTTAGAGGCGATTAAAGTGAACAGGCTCAGTGGAAAATTCAAAGTATGGTGCTTGTAATATGGCATTTATCCAAGTCATCAGTGGACGTTCATGATGAATGAGGTAGGAGCACCCAGAGTTGAAAGAAATGAAGGGAGATGTTTTGTATATCTGGTTCAAATTACCGAAACATACTAACGATACAGTAATGTACGGTAAGAAGCAACAGCTGACACTACGAATTCCATCAATTTTTGAAGAGTATAAAGCAGGAAAAGTTTGAACAGTCATGATGTTACGGTGCTTGAAGGATGGTAAGATGAAAGACAACCCTCCAGAAGTTCGAAAATTTCGGAAATGGAAAGCTGAAAATGGGTTTGACGAAGCAATCAACAGACGTAATCATCAGGATGTGCTCGGATCGATTCAAATAGGAAGAAGTGGGCTTGATGCAATAAGTTATAAACCATTTAATGCAAGTAATGTCATGGAGAAGCGAGATACTGTTGTGAAGGAAGTAAGACGGGTTGGGCAAAAGAGTCAGTTTTTATCTTGTTAAAGGCAGTCAACAAGGGCAGTGTCTTTACATAGGAAGAGAAGGTGGTCGAACGGAAGTTGACCTGGAAAAAAATGTGGGAATGGGCACCCGCAAGATTACGTTTTCTGTTAAAATAAACTTATGACAGGTTACCTAGACAAGTCATCACGATGAGGTGGAAAACAACAGATAACGAAAAGTTAAAGTTTGTTTGTGGTACAAAACAATAAAACTGCTTGAAACAGCAAAACCATTTTAGTACTGCAAAGCCTTTTTCGTCTGAAACTCCTCAGAGTACAAAATCGTCAGAATTGAGATTGAGAAGAAAGCAATGCAACTCTTTCGAGCAGTTTTATAACGATCAGTGTCGATGTGGAAGGAATTGATCAGCAAGGCATATATTATCTTCCTATCCATTTGACTACAGGAGCATTATACATGGCGACAAAATAATGCATTTAGTGTTTTTTAAATATGTTGAGTAGGTGATCGTGGAAAGAAATGAAGGGAAAGCACCAAAAGTAGAGGTGAGGAAGAAGATAACTTTATTCAAAGGCAGCAGAAAAAAAGAAGGTGTTAGTATGACTAAAGATGTAACTAAAGATGTTGGACCAGAATTTTGGAGAGTTGCTGCTGATTTGGACACTAAGCTAGTGTTCCCGGTAGTTGAAACTTCACAACGCCCAGATCACATAGTATGGAATGTAGAAAAGAAACACAATCATTTTGTTACAGCTAAAGGTACTGTGGGAAGGTAATATATCAGACGCTGAGGTGCGAAAAGAAAGGACGTAAAAAGAAGGGATGGAAAGCTAAGCATCATCTTGTCGTAGGATGCTGCAGCGATGTAGATTAGGGTGTGTTGAGAGTGATTCGAGGTAGATTCCGAATTCAACCAAGTAAACTAACGCAGATGATCAAAGAACTGCAACATTAAGCATAGACTGAACTATCATCATTTATTTGGTTGAAAAAAGATGATGCTCATTCGCTTGAAGCTTGAAGACACTGCAGTGTACTACTAAAGACTGATGCCAGCTGTTCATATGGATCACACCAATTAGCACCTAAGTAAGAAGCCCCCACATGTAGGTGCCCGGCCACAGCACTATGCGATAGAGGATTGAGGTCAAAATGGTGTGCTGTGGTGTCCTCCGGACGACTTCATTATTGCTCTGGATCCTTTATGGAGCCGCTTATAGTAGAACGCAACCACGTTCTATAATTTTCTTCATGTTGCTTTAAATCTTAAAATTTACTAAATATATACCTACAAAATATGTCAGGAGTGGGATGTTTATGGCTATGTTTACATTAACCCTTAATGGCAAAGAGTTACTTCAGAGTGACAAAAAGAAGGTCTAGGGGGAAGTGTAGTTGTGGAGGGTTCATAATACAATCGCGAGTATTGCACGTTATCATAACATAGTGCAGATGGTTTTCACTTCAAGTCATGAAAGAGATGTCAACAATATTGGCATCATCTTAAATCTACCATCAATTGTGAATTTTGTACATTGCTTCAAATGTTTTGAATCAGTAAAGTAAGCTCTAAATTTGAGTTGTAAAAAAGAGCATCCTTAGTTTGCTCCAACTGATTATAAATTCTAAGAGATAGTTACAATGGCCGCAATGATGGAAGGAACGGGGACGGGGGTGGATGGATGGAAAAGAATATCAACATATAATTTGATAGCAATAGAAGGGTTTGTTATTATCAGTTTGATTTTGCGCCTCCCATTTTTCAGCAAGCTGCAGCCCCTGAAGAAAGTTGATCTGAACCATTTTATCGCAGGAGTTCCATGTATATTTTTGGTAGGCGTGTAATGTACTTCGCCTAAAGATAATGATATATCAATTTTGAAACAGCATACCGTACAACTCCAACTATGTAATTTTTAGACGAGTCTTGTGCTATCTAAAACCAAGAGCAACAAATTTACTTCTATCTTAAAGTACGTACGCGATCATCGGAAATAATAGAAGTTATACTATCACTGTTGCTAATTAATATGTTGCCGATGCCTCAATTGTCATGAAAATTTAAATTCAGAAGGAAATTTCGTGATAAGCAGAGTTACTTGTACGTGACAGCAAAATAGTAAAATGATTTAATTATTTTCTACCTTATAATGACTAGAGAAATTACGTTGGATAAAATTATTCAAATTCACCTCATGATTTCCTTTTTTTAAAAGCTTGTTGACAAATTGCGCTTGTAACTCTTTGTTTAAAAGAACTAAAGTCAGAAATACTCCCGAGCTGGAAGCTCCAATTGTTCCAAAGTTTTGGTGAGTCATACATCAAGGCTCTGTTACCAAGTGTCGGAAGTGCGGTAACATATGGTAGGTACAGAGGAAGTTTTGTTTGACCGAAGTCTATATGAATATTATTTTGTTTCAAAGTGATGACTTCCAAAAGATACTCTGGTAGTGACACTTGTGTAAGCATAAAGGTAGCAATTGTTGTCTTGAAATCGATTTTAAGCTTTGCTGGCAAACAGTTTATATCACAAAGTAGAGGTCTTATGCGACATAAAAAGAGGTGTACGTTACAAGACAACATTCCTGAGTAGTATTTGAAGCTTGAATATAAAATAGTTAAGGTAGTTCATAACTTTTGTATCAATCATACAAACAAAACAATAATCATCCATTACAATCATAATGTCTGCTGGTAACAAAGGCGTGTATTAGTCGTTTCGCGTCCTCGGTGAAGAAGCGCTTCCTAGACTTATTATGTTAAGAAGGATGCGCTTCTGCACATTTTTGCACAATAGCGACTCCATATCAAAGGAATTGTCGAACCATGCCGTATAGACTACTTGCTTAAGGTAACTGTCGTATCTCCTAGGGTTAGACTAGTAATTGAATTTCCTTTAACTGTGTCTTAGTTTCAGTGAGAATTAACTAAGATTTGTCGTCATTAATCACGGGTCCATCCATCGTCATCCATCGGCAAACACATTAGTCAGCACAGGAATCATGTTATACAAACAAGATTCCGGTGCTGACCGTTTCTTGAGCAGTTTATTATCAGGTTTAAATGCAGTATATAGCTTTGACTCATCTGCATTACAGTGCACCATAGATCAATAATAGCCGATGAATGTAAAAAATTTACTTGTATAAACTGTGCAATAACTGAAGAAAAAATTCTTCGTAACACAAGTTACTAAACTCCAACGCTTACAAACACTACCTAACGACTGACACAAAGATCCAGTGAAAGTTGGGCAAACGAAAAAAAATTGTTCACAGTATTATCCATTGGGTCCATTTAATTTAGGTCTTAATGCTTTAGTTTCAGTTCATTTTGTCTCTGTCATTTCGCTCTCATTCACTTCTGTCTTGTTGCAAATAACACCAATGCGAGGGAAATGGTTTCGGTTACTCTCGTTGTTGAGAAAGGGGTAAGCTGTAAGCAAATTCTCTCTGCCGATAAAGCACCGGTATCTTTGTTGGCTTTATAGAGAAGTTGAAAGATGGAAAGCTTGGGTAGGTAGCTGAATAGAAAATTGTGAGAACGTTCACCGAAACGGAAGAGCGAATGGTTAAAAAGGCGAGAATGTAAAGAGGAATGATAAACCTTGCCTAAATGGATACTGCTTTGATAAGCGTCAGAAGGCTGCTAATAGTGCAATACAATTATTGAGATCTGTGGAAAGAGAAACATCGGGTCAAGCCAGGATTTACACGGACATCATCATTAGTAATGTAAAAAATCTTATTGGTCATAACCATCACCTGGGAAATCCACGAGAAAAAAAACCCTGAAGGTATGAATGAAAGAGAAAGCAGCTTCAACTCAAGATGGAACCAGAGGTTATGAAATTCTGATGGAACACATCAAGTAGTCACTATGGGAATGGCTCATGTGTCCCTCGTCACTAGAGGTTTGCTGTGGCTTTTGGGGGCGCGAGGTTCTCAGGCAGATCTGTAGGAGAAAGAGAAAATATGCAGAGTAGGGTCCTTCGTCTCCTTTACCCTTGGCAACTCTTCAGATTTCTCAAGAGTATCACGATTGTCGGAACTGACGTTTCAGAATTTTTTCTTTCTTCATGGTCGTCGTGGAGTGTAACGGATCTTTGTTTTCTCTTGGGCCAAAACTTGGATCTTTTACAGAGATACACGAAATGGTAATACAATTGCACCTTCCAGTTGCTCCCTTCTCTCCTCACTTGAATGCATCCACATATAGAAAAATATGTGAACGCTGTTCAACCTCTGGTCTATGCTCTTCTCCCCAAAAGTCCCAGGAAACGTATGTCTGGAAGTTGCATTATCACAACCAGGAAACCTGTACTTTATCGACAAAAAAATTGTCCACAACTTACCCGTTTTTCAATAACATAAATGATCGGCAACGCGTCACTTATATAGATGTCATTTTCAACAATAACAGAGATCGAAATAAAACTGAGAAGGAAGTGTATTGGAACCGTAATAAATAAGACAGAACCTTCCCTGTCCACAAGACCAAAAGGTTATAAAACTTAGTCAAAATGAACTTATAGATCTCAACGGAAGGATATCTGACCGTATACTGACTAGGGAGCTTCGGAAGCAAATTGGTAAAATATAAACTGGAATTGTATGTGGTGCCGTGCAACAAAATCTCTGGCAGATAATAAAAGCGTGTCCAATAATTAGACTTTCCGAAAGATCCAGACGATGACACCCTTTCCTGGTTTAACAATTGTAAAACCGAATGGTGTGGGAATGAGAGTCGGACGGACGAATGAAGAAAAGCCGTCCTTACCAAAGATATCTGCTGGCCGGGAAATTCTATGTTGTGTTTCCCTCTAAGCAACGAATTTGTTCTGAGAGGAAAGAGATTGATAATGAAACGGCGGCAAAGCTTAAAGTACCGAAGACAGCCTTTGTAGAACTTAATTAAATATCGCAAGGTTTCTAAAGATGGTAGATATCTTAAGAATTGTGTTTTGGTACCTTGAGGTATATCTTGTCCTACTACCCCCTTGGTCAGGAGAGTAAGCACATGTTACTATTTGGTAGAAATAATTTGGTTGGGTTTACCAATGTTGTTAAAAGACTACAAACCAAGAAACGGTATCTTATTTTTTTGGAAAATGACCCAGCTTGGAACAGATTTCAGGCACGCAGAACATCAGTTGATAGTGAAGAAAGTGTTCCGGACAGATTAGCCTAAAGAAAAAAGGTAAATACGATGTTGAAATCATTAAACTCTGTATAAAAAGTCTTTTTATATAGAGTTCAATGGTTCAAATACGATGACGTCAAAATTAGGACCCAGTCCTTTTCGCGCTCCATGATTACGTCGGTTATTCATCATGGCGTTTTTCAACAGGGCAGGAGTTGTTCCATTGCTTCTGTCGATTATTTTATACTCGAAAACGTTGTTGCAGTACCAAGAAAAAAGAATTTGATAAAGGACCTTTAAATGAGATTGTGATTATACGGATATTATGTTCAGTTATCGCCTTGAAGATTTCTATTTAATTTACGCATTGCTACTTCAATAACGTCCCTGCTTTTTGTTACGTTAAATTATCTACTTTGATTGCCATCATTAATAGACTATTGCACTTAGTAATATAAATTAATCCTTGCTTTTCAAGTATTCTGTTCCTCTTGAGGATACTTTGACAGATTCCAACATCAAAGTCCATTTGCTGCTATTAAGACACAAAGTTGCCATTAGTCGAGGGGTTAATGACACTATAATTAGCTGGTAAATGGTTTATTTAGTTCTTTCTGACGTACTTCAAGGGCCAACTTATTGGCATATGTTGTTTTGAAACCTTACAAACAATAAGTTCGCTTTGTATTTATGCTAATACTAGCGATTGTTTATATTCTTAATATTCCCTTTTATTCTAATCATAAAGGCAAGAAAGAGCTCGTACTGCTTCAGAAAGTAATTCGTTTTCCTCTGAAGTATAGGACATATGCTTCTCTTCATCTCCATCTTTCTATCAAAATAACGCTATGTTTGCAGTAACTCAACCCGAAAAGTACCTACCATTTCTACCATACGTACCACCTCCTACCACCCCATCACAGATGGTCTTTTCGAACTCAAGTCATCCATCAAAGCACTAGCTCACCCCCCTCATTGGACGGACAAGCCTCAAATGATCCTCCTGGCAATTCAGTCTACCATCAAGGAAGACCTCGGTTATTGTCCAGCCGAGCTCACTTTGGTACAACATTACGTCTGCCGGATCAAATTGCCATTCCAGATAAGGAACTCTGTTTTCAAGACCCAGACAGCTCCAACGATCGCTTACCCACCTTCATGTCCTTACTACCTTCCAAGGACACTCTTCACACCGATAAATCTATCTTCATTCCCACGGATCTTTACTCTTGTGCACATTATTTAATTTAAGATGACTCTGGCCCTGTTTACATCATACCGTTTTCATTTTTCATATGCTTCCGATTTCCGGTGTTTACATTGAGACGACTGATACTATTTTCGTATAATTTAATTTTAAAGGCGTCTTCATTTGATGCCGGTTAGGAAAACGTTTCAATGTAAACGCAAGGCCAATCCGACATCATTTTGTTGCGTTTTCAAATAAAAATGACATAATGCAAAACGAGGCCTCTGTTAAATAACCTTTTCAACCTCCTTATCGTGGACCTTCTCGCGTTCTGGATCGGAAACCAAAGTACTTCGTCATGCATACCGTATTTCTCCGTCTATAAGCCCAGGGCTTATCTGTGTTCGTAAGGCTTATCCACGGACGGGGCTTATACGCGGATCAAAAAAAGGTTCAATGAGAAAAAATACCAAAACATTTTCAAGTCACTGGTTCAAATAACATCGGTAATATACAGATATTAACTACTTTTATCAGTTTGACATCAATCTTGACGTTAACTCCTTATGATAAGTTCTTATAAAAGTGTTTCATGCATCATCATCGTCACTACTTTCACTTTCACTACTTCCAGTCTCAAAGTCATCTTCCTCCTCTTCACTACTTTCACTTTCACTACTTCCAGTCTCAAAGTCATCTTCCTCCTCTTCACTACTTTCACTTTCACTACTTCC
>JAAAKL020000715.1:0-27896 GCA_010016065.2 Carybdea cf. marsupialis auct. non (Linnaeus, 1758)
TGAATGTTAGAAACACTACTGACATTAACTGCTTCCAAAAGCTGCACTTGCCCAAACATGAAGTTCACAATGTAAAGAAAGAACTGTCTCGATCATCAAGTAAGGAGAGTAAAACAATTAACATCATCAACACTTGGTCATTGACGTCATAGTTATGAGCAAGTCTTAAGTTTCTGTTCTCTGTTGGAGTCACATTTCTAATGAGGAAAGGAAAGAGTTAAAAAGAAGTGTATAAAAAGTCTTCCCTGTGGTCCCATTCAAACATCAGAAAGAATCGTTCGGTTGACAAGGCAATAAATTTCGACTGCTAAAATCCCTTGCTTTTTTTAGCTGTCATATGTGGAATTGAGTGCTGGGAAATGAAGGCTGATGTAAACAGGATCGACTATTTTGGCCTCTATTGCTGTTGAAGAATGCTTATAAGCTTGCAACAAAGAAAAACGTCCTCACAGCGTTAGGAGATTCATAGTGACTGATATTTATCATGAACGCAAGAAAGCTGAAGTATTTTATTCATACAGCGAGAGGAACTGGGAAGGGAGAGGTATTTGTCAACAGACACTATCTATGGCAAAAGATTGAGAAGTAGGCAAAAGACACTTGATTCCAACAACATAAGGAAAACGATTAAACTCAGTCCTGCAATTTCAATAAGATGACAAAATCAAAACACATGCAATAAATTCATTGTAAATCGAGCAACAGCAGCAAAAGAGGAATAAGAATGAGAATATGATGATGACGATGATGACGATGATGATGATGACGATGATTATGATGACGATGATGATGATGATGATTATTATTATCATTATGCCATGAGCGAGGTCGGTCACGTCCTCTACCGGCTTATATAGTTTGACTGTTTTTACTTGGTATCCACGTATTTTATATTTTGTAAAAGAAATAAAGAATGGCCCGAACCAGATCTCTTGACTTGGTAGGAGACATGTACCATACCCATTCCTGTATACCTTATTTGTAAGCGAGTACTGGAATTGTAATGGCAGAAAGAGAATAAATAAATTGAAGTTTAAAAAAATTATTATCCCTCGATATCTGTTACGTTCATACAGGTAGCCGGATCTCACCCAGAAAGCTAAGGCTACATATATTAAATTATTATTATTATTATTTTTAATTATTATTATTATTGTTATTTATTATTATTATTATTATTATTATTGTTGTTATAATTGTGCTCATCTGCATTATTGATGCAGGATACACTCATATGGCATTCTTCAAGTTTGTCTTTCCTCGTTAATCAACTTTGTTATATTCATGTTCAGTTGTAAATTTTAAGCTAAGCTTTAGCATTCTTTTTTAAACATTTGGTTTCTTTACTTTATACAAGAGGATGGTTTGACCACTTGTAACACTTAAGGAGAACAGACAATTTTTCAAACATTTAAATATACCAAGTATGGTATCCACACTAACAATTTAAGAGATAAATACAGAGTTCAGCAAGAAAGACCTTGTAGTAGACGATGTGGCTAGGGACAGATAAAATGTATATTTTACTACTAAACTTAAGTTAGCATCCTCTGCAGACACTCACCATTAACACCGAAAAAAAGGTGAAATCTTTGTGGCTTGTGCAAAGCTTGTAATGGCTTATGGTGCCGTGACATGGCTTGTTAAAGCAGATGAAGAAAGATTATTGAATAGATTTGAAACAAGAATGTTGAGAATGATTCGTGAAAAGGAGCTAAATAAACAATTAAGAAGAAATTATCTTAAGTAAAGTTGGATATGGGTTTTTAATTGATGAAAGTTGAAGGAAGAAGAACAACGGGGAAACCATCAATGAGGTAGGGGAAAGGGACAGAAAATTATTCTTCAGGTATTCAGAAAGTAATTGCAAAGAACAGAAATATGGAAATGGAAATAGATCAAAACATGGTAACCTGGCAACAGACAATAATCACGACTATGAACAATATGACGGATTTTGTTGATTTTTTTGCGAAAATTTTAAAGCTGTACTAACATTTCGTGTACCACGGTATACGTAAGCCAGAAACAAGACATAATTTTGCAAAGATAAAGCAGGGCTCCCTGTATTGGCAAATACAGTGCATAGCCCTTAGCCTCTTACCCTTCTTTTCGTTAAAGATTCGTCTCGTAGGCCCTAAACGTAGACATTTGTAAACATCCCTCGGCCTATTTACCCTCACAATGAGTAGAGCTTGCTTTCTGAGGCCATCAATTTAGGCAGCATCACAAAACCATTTGCCTGTAGCCTCTTAAAGACTGCAACCTACTTTCTTAGGCCTTTAACTTTGACAATTTTACACAGCCTCGCCTTTCACCCTCCTTCTACGTAGAGAGCACCATTTATGTCTCTAAAGTGGTACATATCTACTGTGTCCTTAGCTTATACCCTCCTATAGAGTAAAGCTTACTTTTCGATGCCCTTAAGTTGAACATTTGCACGTAGCCGCTATACTTTTACCATGCTACTAAGTACAGCTTACCTTCCGAGGCCCTCAACTTAGACATATGTAATCAGCCCTTAGACCTTTACCCTTATGTTCGGTGAATCTTCCTCTCGTAGGCCCTAAACGTAGACATTTGTAAACTATGCCTTTTTATCCTCACAAGGAGTAGGACCTACTTTCAGAGGCAGTCAACTTAGGGAACTTCAAAGAGCCCTTAGTCTGTACACTCTTATTGAGTAATGCATACCTTCTGAGGCTTTCAATTTAGGCAACTTCTTACAGCCATTAGCCTTTTAACCTGCTGTTAGTTAGAGATTACTTTCCGTAGACCTTAACCTAGACAATTGTACACAGCTCTTAGCCTTTCACCGTACTTATAGGTAGAGTATGCTTTTCGAGATCCTAAACTTAGATATTTGTAAACAGCTCTTAGTCTTCTACCCTTTCTACTGAGTTGAGCTTACTATACCATAACTTTGAAAACTTCTTACAGCCCCTAGACGCTTAGCATGCTATTAGAAAGAGTTTACTTCCTGACTCTCCTTATTTTGACATATCTACACAGTCCTTATCCTTTCATAGTTTTATTGACAAAAGCTTAGTTTCAGGGGTTCTTCACTGAGACACTTTTACACAGCCCTTAACCTTTTACCCTTCTATTTGGTAAACTTCTTCTCGGAGTCCTTCAACTGAGCCAATACCATCAATTAGTTGGAATGGGAGAGATTGCCATCCCGTTGCATATGCCTTGAAACTTGTGGTTTCCAGGAAGGCATTGCCTCACTCTTAATGGGGGCCAAAAGCTATTTCCTGCATGGGCTGTCGCTGTCTGTTGACGGTCTTGGAAGCAGCCAGTAACATCGTAATGATAAACCAAACGGAAATGAAAATAACCAGATATTGAAGTAGATCATTCGTGTTTGAAGACAAACAAAAATTGATTGGAAAAGATGGGTCAGAGTTACTCGACGTAACAATGAGTGACATAACGGAGCAGAGGTTTTGCAGACTAGTAAAGTTGTATGTTGTTAAAACTTTGTAACCGTCATTTTAAAAAAATAAATAAGAGTGCATAGTTATGATGGTTGTGATTATTCTAACATTTATCGACGCCGTTGATACTGTTTCCATGATACAGTTCTCCGTGACATAAGTAATAGGCTCTTTTCAGCTACATTTTGAGACTTATTTCTCTAATCTTCAGGCCGCTCGAAAATTTGAAGGCGTTGGAATCGAACGTGATTGTGAAGTAGTGCCACACTGATTTTGTGATTGCTGTGTTTTATTCGTGAGGACTTGGTGCCAAAAGTGAAGGCTGTGGTAAGGTATTAATCGTTACATAGTCCGTAATGGATAGAATACGTAATTCAAAGACCTGATGTTTTCCGTATTCTATCAACTACGGACTGTGTAACAAATTTATTCCGTCAAAGCTTTTGCCTTCTTCTTTCACTTTAATTTTGATTTGCTTTGTTCATATTTCTTGCTTCGCTACATTAGGCATTCATATAACGCTATTAAATTCTCTCTAATAGTCAAGTACGGGATATATTTAGGCATCACGTGACGCGTTTTAGCCTAAAATTATCAAAGAAAATTGAGTGAGGCGGCATACATTGTTAATGGTCCTGTCGTCTTTAAGAACAGCAATGGAAGAACCATAGATTACAGAGAGAAAATAAACACTGATAACTTAAAACGTCAAGAACTGAAAATGACTGCCCAAAGTTGTCAATTATCTACACATGATAAGAAACGTTTGAAAGGGTTAACATCTTCCGAAAAGAAATGATGCGCTTGTCTATGGTAATTCGCTATCTGCCCACCTTTTGCAAACCTGATGCCGCTAACAACAGATTATCTGGATTTGGCTTTGACAAATAGGCCTTTAACGAACCATCATTCCAATACAAGCAAGTCTCATGATCCAGTTCCATTGAAACGAATTTCGCTTAATGGAAAAGGTGTACTAAGCTATTAGACACGGAGAAAGGAAACAAAATGCTATCTGATATAGGCAGCATTTTGTAATGGCAACACCAACAAATGTTGCAGGTGTGTCTTTTGACTTCCACACGTCTTCGTCGTTGAACAGGATACTTGATGAGAATATCTTCAAGGCTAGCCACAGTTCTATAACAATATTCCTAGTTTTATTACTCGTAATAACATTAGACTGTCAAATTTCAACTAGGATGACAATAAGCCAACAACGTGCAATTGTAGAATAAAAAGTGGCTACCATCTCAATGGAAACAGCCTTGTATAAAGCTTCGTGCACAAGGTAGCTGTAGACAATTACGACGTAAATCATGTTTATACTGGTATTTCTGGGAGACAATTTTAAATGCTGCAACAGCCTTTTAACCGTACTTTTAACCGTATAACGAAGTACTTTTAACCGTACAACGGGGACAGGATAAGATAAGCTATACATAAGCATAAAGTATGTAATGACAATCGTTACCGATATTGTTGCTCTTGAATTTTATAATTTTCTTTAGTGCATACTCGATGTCGAGCGCAGCTTATTGCCCAGCCAGAGTGACTCAATCAAAAATCTAAATAGGTACAAACATGTTTTAACTTTACAAAGAAAGCCATCTACATCCTGCTAAACGTACACCCATTAAGTAACAGGGTCATAGTCAACCAGCAGCCTCAAAAAATTTTCATTAAGGGGCAACAGTCAAGTTGATGTCCTAAAATGTCATTGATCTCACTACCTTAAAAGTATCTTTTGATGGCAATTTCAAGGTTAAGGTACCTTTACAATACGTAAAACATGTGCTGACGCTACCGGAATTTTGACTTTAACAGTAAAACGTACTTTCTTGTACCGGATTATGAGTTCGTCTTTAATTCTGTGTGACGTTTCATTGACATTGGACAATTTCTATACATATCATGGAGACGACTATAATCACTGCACCAAAAAGCTCAATATGGACAGAGTTACCATCTCCCCCACCTCCCACCCCAAAACACACACACTCACACACTCCCTAGCAAGAAATTTATTTGGGACCTAGTAACTCTTGGAAAAATCCTCTTCAGTACCTTTTCCGGGAAAAAGGTTCATTCGAGACTCGGTTTTACACTCTCACTCACACTCTCCTATCGATATTATGTATTTTACTTTTTTATATTTTGCTAATCCGCGGTGGTAAAGACTCGAAGATTTGTTTCTGACTGTTCGTGAATGAATAAAAACTCTTTTAATGCTATAGCAGTTTAACTTTCCTCTTTATTTCTTTAGGAACATCATGTTGGAATGTGCATCTTCGCTACCACATTTTTTGTTTAATTACAATTGACGAAAGCCAGACTTACGGCTACTCTACAATTCAGTGGAAGGCTAAGTGGAAAAGGAGGCTATGTGTACACTGACCGCTGATCTCTAAAAACACTGGATTGAGCATCTTCCGTCTGAATTAGGTCAGTCGTTCGACGTCATTTCAATCCCCATCACACAAAGCTTATAAACAATGTTACGCAACATTTTTCCCGGGCTATTTTAACTAATGGGGACTAGCACTCGTGCCTACATTTTCGTAGTTGGAAACAATGGGAAGCTCGATCCAGTCTTTTTTAGAGATCAGTGACACCGACTGAAAAACCAAACTCCTTCGCGAGCATTATCAAAACAGAATCATAACTTCGTTGGTTTCGGAGATTATAGATCACGAGTTTGATGGGGGCAATGCAGACTCCCTTTTTGATGATGTGATACTAATTAGTACTCTAGTGTACCGAAAGATACTTTACAAAGTCACAGGGTTTCTTCGCTCTGAAAAGTTGGCTTTACAGAGTTGGTAGTAAAGGTATTAGTCCAAGACATAAGTACAATTCATAGAGGAATGGTAAATGTTCATAATAACATTAAATATAGCTAACACTTAGGCTTTCATATAATTATATCACCTTTTTGGATAAACTATGATATTTGGAAAAAAAATTCCATAATTATTCAGGGAATATCACAAACGCATTTTTATTGCCAAGAATTAGACGTTCGACGAAAACTCTCGTATGTGATCGAGCTAAAGTAACTTTTAAGAATAATTTTGTACAGGTAAATTCAGTTTTAGAAAGAATTAGGGGGAACAGAAAATATACATCAAAAATAGGTCTCGAACACTCGAACACTCGAACACTCAAACACTCAAACACTCGAACACGCATTCGCGGTGCGTGCTCTACCAACTTAGTTAGATGACCCCCACAATGACAACATACATTATTTCTCTAGTCATTGTATTAGTTCTAACTCCTCCACAAGCATACATCGACTCTACTCAATTATGGAGCCTTGCCTCCCTGCGCCATGTTACATTACCATTAAAAGAAAGCCATCTGGCACATCGACTTGCCCAATTATTGCTTTCGAGATGAAAGAATTGAAATAATCACGACTTCACTTATTAAATATCTTCGGTTTCTCTAGAGTGTTTTCGGAACTTCTATTTCAAATCCTCTCTTCTCGGTAATCTTATACATAAATCGTAATCTCTTCATACAATATTTACGTTTCAACCTATTACGCGCGAATCGAATGGCTATTCATAAAGTGCTTGAGTTTTCAAATGATTCTAACAACTTTTGAACAAGCATTCTTCTGCTTCTAAAAAAGATTAAGGATTTTAAAGCTGTTCTTTAACAATTTCAATGTCAAAGGCAATACATTTTGTATGTAGTTGATCTACAAAAATTACTGGGAAAAATTTGTAACCCGAGTGCCACTTTCAGACTGCTTACGAAACTTAATGAGCGGGCTGTTGTATGATTTCTAAGCAGCATTACTTCTACAAAACGACATTCCCAGCAAATTATATCGATAAAGAAGAAAGTCTCTGAACGAGAATATAAAAAAAAGAATGCAAGCAAGGAACTTTACACTCTTAACTTACTCTATCGTTCTAATTGTGTTCTTTCTGGTACTAGAACAACTATGTCTTAATACAATGTCTTCTTGTAGATACCCGGCCATATTTTTCAACTTTGGTTTAAAATCGTTGAGATGTGCGACCTACTAAAGCGGCTTCACAGCAGCACAAAATTACTTAATAAGGACAAAAATCTCCTGTGTGATACGTACAAGCGGTTTTGTTAACTTGATGGTTTTTCGACGGTTTGGAAGTTATTTCCAAATACATTTGCACATTCTAATAACAATTGGTTACAACTGCTGTAACGTATGATTATTATCAACCTTGAAGAGAGAGGTTGTTAACAGTATACTAAATCAGCACATGTTGTATATCTGTTCACTCGATACTTCGTTAGGAGCAACCCAAAAATTAATACTAAGCTATGAAGGTGTTCAATGTACGAGTCGACACGTAATTTAATCATGGCAAGGGGTGTAGAGTAGAGGTGGGGCTTTGAAAGTTCCCAATTTTAATGAACCGGCCGATGGAACAGTGGAAACCTGGAATAGCAGGAGATAGGGATAATGTCAATGATGACATCAGAATGATAAGTACTAAAAATGATTAAAATATTAATAAACAAATCTCCCTTTCTAAAAAATATATAATCAGAAATCTCCCTCAAATTGAGACGCGGGGAGATCGGAATGGGCGTACCCTTCGTGGAAAATATTCGATAACAAAATGAGTGCTGTAACATTTGTTAAAAAACCCAATAGGAAATCTCCTTCACTAGCGTTTTTAACATCGGTTTGCCAAAGCTGAAATTTTGAATTGATATCTTTGATTGGTGCGACTCAGTGTAAAGCAATGTACCTTTCCTTTTTGCTCGGGGAAACCCTAGAGGCTTTGAAATTACTACAGTAGAACCTGTCTATAGCGGACACCTGCACTTCCTGACAAAAGTGTCCACTATTACCAGGTGCCCGCTAGTTAGAGGTTTTCAATATTTTGCGAAGAAAATATAATACGTTAGTGCATGACAATGTTTTAAGCTCCATAAGTAAACCTCACTATAAAGCTCCATAAATAAACCTCACTATAAAGCTTTAACAAGTTTAAGACGATTTGAAAAAGTCTTCTGACAACTCAGGAGTCATAGGGCTATGGGGGCCTTTAATACGAGTAAAATACGAGTGTCCGCTATACACAGGTTAATTTTGAGGAAAATGTACAGGCGGTTCCTAGAGAATGTGTTGGTGTAACAATTGTCCGCCATAAAACTGTCCGCTACATATGGGTAATTCTATGAGATTTTGACCATGGTTTGGCCTGTCCATAGAAAATTTGTCCTCTATTACCAGGTCTCCGCTATAGAGCATGTCCGCTATAGACAAGTTTGACCGTAGAAATCGATAAATTAAGCTAGAATGCATGACGTGACCAATAAACTTTCCCACACTTTCAGCTGCAACAATACATTTTCCCTATAACACAGCAATGTATTTATCTCATTGAGTCACGATCCCAATACATAAATAATAAATTTTTGCTTTTTATTTAGGGAGTGCAAGCTTTAACAACTTAACCAGCATGTTAATATGACATGGTAACTTGCTTGCTTACATTTTATAGACAATCTCAGCTTCTCAAACGAGAATGGCATTGTAAGATAAAATAGGAACTGTGACTAAATAAAGCGGACTCTTACAGTCTTTGCGCAGACTTACCATGGTTCACTCTAAATCAAGGAGTGAATATCTATGTTATACTAAAAGCAACAATAACAAGAGTACCTGTATTGTTAAACTAACGTGAAAGTACGAGTCGTTTCAAGCAATATCTCTGGTTGACAGGATCCTGTATTATGCATAATTGGTGTTTCTGGAAGGAATATAAGCCTACAGTTGAAAGATCTTGACGAGGTTATGATGACGTGGTTAGTAGTACAAAGTTGTATCAAGCATGTCGACAGTGATCGCAAAATGATGATACTACAATAATAGTGATGACAGGGATCGAAATAAGGGCTGGTTACCGATCATGATCAGCTGTATTTCATTTATAACCGGCTCGAAAAATTTGGCCGGCTACTGCAAAAACTGTAGACGGATAGCTATGAAGATGAAAAGGGATAGGAGAGGCAGATGACAAGATACAGGGTCGTTTCACAAACCTCGTTTTTCGCGAAGTGACTGTTTTCCATGCAATTCTGGATGATGATGATGATGATGATGATGATGATGATGATGATGAAGATTACAATGTTGATGAGGAGGAGGACTATTATGATGATAATGACGATGACAGACTCGATTTAAGCGAAATGAGCCCTATTTCAAATGTAAAAGTACAGAATCTACTTACAAACTGATTCACCGGGATATATATATGCAAATATTTTATCGGTTTTTAATTTTCAATGCAGATAGCGTCTTGTATTTCCTTCTCTCGAGTATCTCGTTGGGTTGGAAGTTTTTTATAATAAAAAAGTTGGAAATAGTACCAACAGTGTTTGTTGCAGAGACCCAAATAATAAGTACTGCGACGGCTGTTGTATTCTGGACATTAATATCCCGTCTGTACGACGTCAAAGAATTTTTTGTGTTGGAGCTATGACTGTCAGGAGGATGAAAGAGTGTAATCCATTAGCTTTTTAATATAAAATTCTGTATAAAGTTTGTAATTTTTCAGGATTATATTAATTCGTGACCTGCAACTTCACCTATGGCGATGCGAAGCTAAAATTACCTTGATGGGGAATGAGTTAACATTGTTATTTTCTGTCAGTTTTGTGCATTACATAATTTTGTAAATAATTTGGGTCAAAGAAATACAAAGCTGATCATTCTTGAGCTTGTGAACTAACTTTAAGTTAAGGAGTGTACTTACTGTTTCAGACATCTAACAACTCTATTTATTATTTGGAGAGAACTGGCACCCTGACTTTCCAGGAATTCATCCTTGCAAAACTTGATTGTAGGTTAGAACCATTCTCGGTGCCAAACTAACATGTTGGTTTAGTTTCAGAATACGGACGCGTTTATTGGTGGCTTTGTTCATATTGACGACTTAAAAAAGAGAAACACCCTTGTGGAAGAGGCAAAATGTACCTTCGCGGCAGATAACCCTAACCCTAACCCTAACCCTAAAAAGCTGAACACTTCAGGCCTTTCCAAACGTCCGAGTTGTATTGTGTGCAAGAACAGATAAACAGACGTTTTGATATGCCACAGAAGGAAGTATCAGCATCGCCAGCTACAAAAAAATTATTTTGCGACTCAACATTCATCGACACTGATGATAAAACTCTAATTTTAGATTGCTTCTGATAAGGTGATTAATACACCGAAAACATTGAAGAATAATGCGCAAAAAATGAAACTAAGTTTCAGGCAACGTTTCGTCTATCACTGACTTCTTCAAGTCTATTGGAAATATTGCTATAACCAATTACAGTATATGATATTGGCTTAAACGCAAACTCTATCATGATACATTCTTATTCCTATAATGATTTGGTTTTAACGCCTTGCACTCCCCTTTGCAGAGGCTAGGGCGGTGCCCATATATAGGGGACTTGTTTGGAGCATTGAGCACTTTACGACCGGATACCCTTCCTGACGTCACCAATGGCCCTTCCGAGATTTCTCTTGCACTGAAGGTCAGGAACTTTATCCACTAGACCACGATGGCTTCTTATTCCTACTTTTAGAGAAAATTTCCTCAACCATTGAACAGCGTGTTTAGCTTTTTCAAGGAGATAAAAGTATTGTAACGGTCTTTGGCATCACGTATTAATGCTGAGGTCTAAATAACCTTGTTTAACTCCTGGCAGAGAGAAGGGATTTAAAGCTAGGTCCCCGAGGCTGAATCTTGAAGTATAAGTACGAGCAACAAGCATATTTAAACATAATGAACAAACGTTTCTTTTTAGCAGTAGCAGTAGAAATTTTGCAATTTTTATTAAAAATTCTATCATTAGCAACCCCTTAGCAACTTTCTAGTTGACTTTAAGTGTGTCTTAATAACCCCAGGTTGAGAAAAAAAAAGGAGTTGCTTTGAAAAGACAACATGTACCACGCTTGCGTTTCTAAATTCAGCTAAATTTGCCAAGAAAGCTAAATAAGCCACTTATGAAACTAATTTTAAGAACCTTACGTGCGATAATTTTCCTTATCAATTCGTACACGTTGCTAGAAGAATCCAATCATACTTGCCCATTACACCTATTGGCAATTTAACTTTCAATGATTCCGTGCATTCATAGGCTGCACGAAATTGGCAACCAGTCCACAAATCAATATTTTCTAGTGCAGTTCTACATGCTTTGAATATCTTGGTTCAAAATTCCAAGATCGTTTTGGCGACAGCACAAATGATATACTCTTTTTTCTACATAAAACAATTTTGCAAGAACATTAAGACTGAGATTTCGTCCAAATAAGAACAATTACGGAAAAGCTGAGGTTGGGATTAGAAATGAACATCAAATTTTAATCTTCTGACAAATATCTAATAAATGCAAGCACAAACGGATGGCACTTTACTAACTTACTTAATATAGATGTGACGTATTGTACGTCACGTATTGGCATGATACAATACCTTTTTTATTGTTATGATAAAAACACAATAACAACATCTTTAGGCTAAGATAATGAGTCTGAAGTCAAATTCCCTGTTTCCTATTTTAAAATAGTGTGTACAATTGGAATAATTAGGATGTCTCCAAAGCTGCTCTTGATCTTTCTATGTAATTGAATAATAATGGTACTTTACAAAGATTATCTTGAACGTAAGGAAAAAGTTAAAAATCGAGCCAAACAGAACAGGATAGTTTCACTGTCCCCAGAACTTGCTATTAGCAGCATAATGTACTGCCAGGTATTTCTACCACTTAAATAAGTTTGCACCTTTCCTGAATTACCTATATCAGGCTACATTGAAACTTGGGCAACCCTCCCCGGCCCCTCCCCTCTCAAATAGCAACATTAAAACCCACAGATCAATTACTGTATGCGAACTACTATTAATAAATGTATAGTGCGCTGGTTTCAATTAATACAATCTTCAACAGTTTACGTTTGTTTTTCTGTGCACTGTCCTCGTCTTCAGGCATGGATTTACCAGTAACAACCCCAAATAAGCATTTATTCGTAAAAAATAATGTCATGCTTCTACGTAGTTGTATGTTGAGTATCTTGTAAACCACTGAGTCCCTGGAATCTCAAAATAATTTATTCTGGATAGGGCCATCACCATAACTTTGGATAAACTTTGATATTATAAACCTTCGGATTACAATGGAAACAGATTGTGGTATATCTATAATAGTGTTATATACCTGTAAATGTGATTCAAATTAGTGATCTGGAAGCCCTGGAATCCCATCTACCCTGAAGGTACTCAATCAGAGGCATTCGAAAAAAGAGAAATTAATTTCTGCTGTTTTAGGATGATAACACAAAAGGTATTCCAACTTCAGTGTAGATCTAGGAATGTACTATTGTGGACACAACAAGATTAGGCCTAACCTGAGGCAAAATAGCAGGCACACGCAGCTTGTCTCGGTGGTATAGTTTGAGTATGTTATTTAAATAGTTTGATGGTGGTACAGAACAGTAAAACTGCACGAAATAGCGAAAACATTTTAGTACTGAAAAGCTCTTTTTTAATCTTATTTTTCAGTGTCAGACGATAAAAGCTTTTCAGCGTTAAAACGTTTTCGCTATTTCGTCTAGTTTTATGTCATTTACAGTTAGTATTGGGCACTCCCTTAAATTATGCAGACCAAAACATGCAAGTAGACTCTTTATCAAGCAAGAAAATATCATTAAGCCTTTCCACATGCCAATATTTTGTAGTGAGCCAGGTATATGATTTAGTGAATATTCAAGGTAAAGCTATAAGATATGATTGATAGAGATCGTATTTATCAGTGAACTAAAACAGCTCACATAAAATGACTTTCTTGATTCAAAGGTGGTCGAATGTGCATTTAAATGTTGTGGGAAAAAGGAGGTATTGGTCACTTTTCAAGCATAATAGTACTCAAGTTGTTAAAAATTACTATCTGTACTCAGTGGTGGTTTTAATGGGAGGCCGACAGGGCGTAAATGCTGAAAAGATAGTATGTGTTCAACTGCCCATATTACTCTGCTGGGAGTAAGCGATAACTTAAAACTTTACCCATTGGAGGCAATACAGTATCCCCGGAACTTCTGCAGGACGATAATGCCTGCACTCCATTGCAATACATGACGTCATAGGGCGCCCCAAACGTTTTTCGGCCCAGGGCCCGGCTCCCTCCAAAACCGCCACTGTCTGTACTCCGCGAGTACTGATATGCATCACGATGAGGATTCTGATTTGTAGATTATTGGTAGACTTGTTATCCCGCAAAGAGATAGAAACCTAAACGTGAGTAAGATCCACAACAGCTGTCGTTTACAAGTGACACTCGTTTAAACCATCGTCATTTCGTGTAAAAAGGTATCAAGCTCCTTGTTGTAATTGCTCAAATCAAATATTTTTCTGGATCAATTTGGCAAATCTCTGTAAATAGGACATGCATTATCTCTAACAATATTTCATTATCAATTACGTGATAAATGGATATCATTTTAGAAAATTTGAATAAGGAAACAGCAACCAAAAAGAAAGTATGCTTCTCCCTCATTTTGACTTAATTTGAGTTCACAGGATCTTCACTGCTATTACATGTTTAGAGTGACTGGCTCTAATTTTCACACATTTTATATGCAGCCTTGGTTTTACTTAGGTCTAAATAGTTATATAATTACAACATCCCGATTGCTTTTCTACGTGTGATTAAGGAGTCTAAGACGAAAACCTCTTTCCCTTATCTGAATATGTTTATACTTGTTATCGTATCATTCCCATCGGTCGAAGAAGAGCTCACAATCAAACAGTTAAGAAAATTAAAACCTTTTTAATATCTTTCAAGTAACATTGTACATTTGAATTATTTTCGAAGACAATGATCATTAAACAGTCTTGTGCATCTTTGGGAAATTTGCTATCTGTGTCGCAAGTATGACTGGGCACAGGAACATAAACTTATCATGACTATAAAAGACGTCCAACAGAGCACAGAAATTTCCTTCAAGGACGCCATTGTGAGCTACAAATATTAGGGGTTCGAGAATACAAACAAGTTGAAACAGGTATTCCGTTGTCTCGCTGTCCAACTGATCCAGATGTTACGATTCCACTGTCTTGATAAGTCACGTTTTCCAATATTTTATGTAACTTTTATGACCGATCTCTTCACCATCTTCGTATATACTCAACGGAATTGCAAGAGGATGACAGTGTGGACAATTGACTTTGGTTATGAACTAGCATAGCATTCGGTTTTAAAGAAATCAAAGAAATGCTTTGGTAAGGACAAGTCTGGTTGCGTGAAAATCAGTTTTGATTACAAAAATGATCTAGAGAGCAGGATGAGAAGTTATGGTACATGGCTGTACCTAAATTTTGGTATACCTACGCTTCTTCAGAAGGATTAAGTAAATTTTAACAGTACTTTCTGAGAGTCAAAACATTCTTAAGCTTAAGTGTGAATGAGGTGAAAGTAGCTAGGCGGTGGAACTCTTTTCCAATACTCGCATTCCCACGTTAGAATCTCCATGAAATTACACAGTGTTAAGACAGAAGCAATCATACTGAAAAGAAGCTTGATATTGATAAGTTTGGCATTGCATAAATCTGACTCGGTCACTAGCGCACGAGGGTACGTGAAAGGGGAAATGTGGCCACTAAACAATTTCAGGAGAGTTTAAATTAAGGGGAAATATTATCAAACATATTCCGCCCAAAAATTGGTAATCAATTTCCGATATTCAACTATTTTGCAAAAGAAAACTCTCATTTAAAGTGCCAAATTCAAACTTACCCGAGTACTTTACGGGAACTAATTTCTGGCGGGAACTAATTTTAGAGCATCAAGAAATCCGCCAAATCGATCACAAAATGGCGGAATTAATTATGACGGTTAAAAAAGAAAGCTATTTTAGCAGGAATAAAGTTTGGCGGATTTTGGTGGAATTTTTACAAATCCACCAAAATCCGCCAAAATTAGTGTTCCCTAGGTATTTTAGGTGTTTTGGATCTAGATTTCACGCTGAAAAGCAGATAACATGGTCTTCCACATACTCTTTTCAATTGCCTAGATTAAACACAGTTGCTTTTATGAACATCGGCTTTCAAAGAGTCAAAATGGTATCGCAATGCAGCAACAAAAGAGCAGAGATGGTAGTGGAAGCTTTTCTACACAACAAATTTTTCACTTATTTGCATTAAATTGCAACTTTAAAAATGTAGATAGGAAAACAAAAATTTGCCTGAATAAGATCTACTGATAGGCAATAGGATCATTGCCTCTTGAACCCTTTCCCAAAGTTTGGGGTACAAAAAAACCTGTCCATTAACGTTATGATAAAAGTCTGGCTTGAACGTCTTCTTCGAACTCTCTCCAAACGTAATCACGGAAAGACTTTCACTGTTGAAGATGTTGTTGGGATCAGTCTTTAAGTTCGGTTAAATCCATATCAATAATGATGATCGCAACCCAACGCAAGTAAGGGTTTCTTTTTGTCTGTTAAGAAAACATTTTCAACGATTTCTTGAATCTGAAGCAACCAATCCTTAAGCCTTACAAACGCGCAGTGATTTTCAAACTCTAATTCTCTTCCTCCCTTTACGGGTAAATCAACTAATCTCTCAAAACGTCAAGAGAAGTGGATCACATTTAGTCGTATTGTTATGAGGATATGTTTTGGCAAAGATGTCGGAGTAAATAAAATTTAATAATAAATGGAATTGGATTTAGTTTTAGCACCACAAAAACAAAGCTCCACACAATATAATTATAACTAACGTCTTTATCGTTAGCTCCTCTTACATCGTTGAGTAAGTTGTGTTGTTGCATTAAAAACCCTACCCTTGTAATTCAGAAACGAGGACATTGTTGTCACAAACGAGGTTAGTAAATGAAATGGCCCAGAATATGTCCACTCCTCTACGATAGCCGGGAAAGAGGCAGTAGCGATTATTGGAGGCTGCATTGCCCAATTGCGTTATACTTGGTAATGGCATTCGAGCGAGATCATGCAGGATGAGGGCTAGAAGTTCTTTATTCTCTTCAAAGGATGAAGTTGTAAATTTTTGACTCCCCTTCCACGAGATTAACATGGGCAGAAAAATATATGTCATTTCTTCCCATTTAAGCGGATAACTCTGGTCCATAGAAAGGTTAGCTATCATTGCAACCGTCACTGGACTTGGATTTTAATGAATCGTTTGGGGTTTTTCTCTAAGAGAAAACACTCAAAAATGCCACTCAACCCTCTCGTTTTAATTAGTATTTGTTGCTTTTAGCTAATCAAATGTTAGAACGATGTATCTAAAGATCTTATCTCAACATCCTGTTGTACGTTTTTAGTTACTTTCTTCACCGCTTTAAAGAGGGATGAAAGTTGCAGTCCCTTTATTATTTTCAGAAGAATTGTCTCTGATAGGATGTGGTCATTGTCTTCTCCAAAAGTTTGCTATTTTTTAATGCATTGGAAGCTCATTGCTAGTGTAGCAGAGACTTTTTTGAACCTACACATGTTTGTTGCATAAGGTTTCAGACAAGACGTCTACATATTTCCGCTACAATTGAACTTTATAAGTACAATCTTTTACAAGAAATGCATTCTCTTAGTTCCTCAATCCAATCCATATCTTTCAAATTAACTGGTAAGACAGTTCCCTTTTGCCAGATGCAATAGACAACAATATAGTTTACAAAAAAGACTCTTGAGTGGTTTTATTTTAAAAATAATGCATAATTTAAGCTCATCTCAATTCTTAATGTCATCCTGTTTCTTCCATTGGCACCAATATTCGATAGACAACTAAACACGTAAACCAGACTATAGTCATATCATATCTGTTATGTTTTCTTACTCTTCCTTCTTCTGCGTTTAAATACTGTTACCTCTCCTATGAAACTCACGATAAAGTCTCTTTCCCTAATTTCGGTCACCTGGTGGAGGATGAATTCTGGTGGACTCCTTGTTTGGAGTGGCGTATTCTTTTGTTCCACTACTTAAGAGTAGCAACAGCTCTTGTGATGTGCCTAGAGAGGCTCAGTATTGTCAAAGACATTCAAGATTTAGTGTTAAATTTTTGATGTAAGTCAAAAATCTCTTTCTTAACCCTACCAAGACTAGCGGGTGAGGTAGGGCTAGTTGTCCAATGGCTACATATATTTATTATACCTCGGGGATAACATTGCTAATCTTTTTACCACCCAATTTTTTTTTACTTTGTTTAGCAGTAGTTGAGACAAACAGTTTGCAGATGATGATGTTAGAAATACCCACGTACGAAGAGTCACCTCAAACATAACAATTCTATCTAGGAACAAACACTTTGAATAAACCTGCTTTAAGGCACAGCAAATCATATCAATTGTACGTAAAATCAATCTTTACACTCAGCTCTATTTCTGTTCTCTTGTAAATCTACATCAAGGTTTGTTCTAGTTTTGATGGCCAACTCCATTATGATAATGGATTCGCGAGCCGTGTTTTGATACTTATCAACATCCGGTTGTGCTGTGCTGCGATCAGCTCCACAATACAGAAATAAGCACCTTATATAGATGGTTGATGAGTTAAAATCATAACAGTTTTCATGCCTAGGAGATAAATACTCAGAGAAGTATAATCATTGTTATAGCGGAGGAAGAAATACATAAATGATTACTGCAGGATGTACTAATTTTCGGAATATTTAAGTGAAAAGAGAAATGGTGACTAAATGGCATGGCACATTTTCATGATTCTTTTAAGGTGATGGATCATCATGAAAATGATATAAAGGAAGGAAGATTTGAAAGTGCAATTTGTCCCTCCTCACTACAATCAAGATAAGAAAGGTGATATGTTAAAACGCAGGAGCCAAATTTGATGAGTACATTTTTATTACTTTTAGATATCAATTATATTGTGGTTATGTCCATTGAGGACATAATCGATTTCGTTTATATGTTAATGCAATAATTTGTCACTTTTTACGTAAAGTGATCCCTGCTTTAAAGTTCGAGAATCATTTTATCAGAGCCACAAAATATTCTTACACATGCTGCCTCCGCTCTTTCTTCTCAACTATTTACTTCTCAACTCTTGACGTCAAATAATGTAAACTGAATTGAATTAAAGGGACCATTGTATGAAGCTTGCATCGTTACTAATAATATGGTAGGCCCAAATCATATGGTAAATTTCATTTTTTAACTTTAAATATTTCCTTAACACTGTGAATACAATGCCAATTTAAACTTTACTTACAATACTTTAGGTCAAGTGAATGGCAATAAAAAAAAGGTAAATGTTAGAAAACTTGGAATAAAGAGGATCAATAACGATTGCCATGAAGCTAAACCTTTTATTTCTTTCAAGTGGTATGTAAGAGGTAATCTTTAGCACCTTCGGTTTTATACCCGCTATAATACATTGAGGATTTGCTGACATCACCTAAGTTAAATACGAACCTCTCAAACGGCTTACTCTTTTTATCTGCAAAACTGGAGGACGCTGTTGGATATTAACTGTGCTCAAAAATTTATCTATTACCTATTTAATGGGGAATAAATGGAAAGAGCATTTTTAATGTGCCTTTAATACACTTCCTTTAGCTTAAGCAATTCTATTTGCCGGGTCATATTTAGCAAATATGGATTCCATGTTTCAGCTAAAATAATCATCTGCTCTCTATTATATTTCCTGAAGATATTTGCAGGTAGCATAGAAGATCAGACGATAGTAAAAAGTGACATCGTTACCTGCAGAAATTGTTGCAACTAATAAGAAACAAATATTACTTGCACCTCCAATTAGTGCAGGAATAGTAGCAGGATAGACCTATCCTTGGATATCTAAAAAGATTTGACTCAATAAATCCGAGACGTTGTTTTAGCTTTCAATTGTGGGGTAACTACATCCGCGTTGAATGGTGGCACTTGTTTTAAGCCTACCTTACGTCATGTTTTTAAGTTCTGTATACTAAAGGCAGCAACCTTAAAACCCTAATAGTCCTTCCAGTGTGATCATAAACAGTTCATTTTGCACTAATTCTGAACCTCAGAAGATGTAGACTTCACGTTGTTCAAAGTTATGCAATCATACTCAGATACTAGGTAAGGTTGCAAAGTACGAAAAGGTTAAAAGGAAGTTAAATCCTCACTTACTAGAAGGCCGCTCTTCTTCCGACATTTCTGGAAACCGATCTTCTGCTGTCGCTTGCAAAAATGCCTGCAATTTTCCAACCGATCTTAGCAGCTTGCTACGAGTCTAAATCCGACTTTGAAATGTCAATGTATTGTATTGTTTCCAGCTTTTACCTCCGCCTTGTTACAGGTACAGTCTGTTGCTCAGTAACCTCAATATATGACAAAACTTCTCTTTGTCTCTATTTGATGTTCTTTTGCTTTGATTGGGCAAGGAAAGACACTGAATAAATGAATACAGACGTAAGATTATCCACTGTTAGGGAACATGTGATTTTCAGATGTCTAAATGGAGATTTTTGTTTTGCATGGTACATTAGAATCGCGTGTGCTGTGCTCTGAGATACTCAGATAGACGGAGCTATATAGATAGATATATGTAAAGAAGAGGTGAGAAAAGAGGAAAAGGCAAGGGATTTCGAATAATCCTCTATTATTTCATTTCAAGCAATAGCGTTTTCGGTGTCTGCACTTCTGTTGCTTGATGCTATTGTATATTACGTTTAACATTTAAGACTAGTTTGGCAATGTAGTGGTTGCCCGAGTTGGAGTACGAGCAAATCTGCAAGAGATTATCTGTTGATTATACCCATGCATTTTATCTTCAGCAGTTACAAAATACAATATTTCATTTAAAAGAAGGAATTTAGTGAATGGAAATTAAATTAAGCCGGTGCATACAATTTAAAATGTCATCAAGTTTTAAAGAGTTTTAATGAAAATGACTAAAGGGTTTTATTTAGTCATAAGACCGCCAACATTTACAAGTCGTTGTCGGCACCTTTAAGCGCAAATTAGCTGTTTCAGGACTTGAAAAAACACGTAAGTTTTAAGCTTAGATGTGATACTTTATCACTTAAGGTAAAAACATATCGGATAGGCAAGTTCAACTCTGTACACTTTCGCAGCTACACACGGATTCTGGATTTGGGTCAGGGGAGAGTCTTTGAATAAATAAAACGCTTTGAAGATGCTAAAGCTGTGTAAACGTTTTACTTAAACTATAAACCTTGATAATTTCCCAGCTTAACTGCTTTTTCCTGTTTGTTTTTTATTGAAATATTTATAATGATGTTAATTGTGTTCTTTTGTCCTTTCCTTTGTATGTTCAAGTCTCAGAATACTAACTATTTACTTTTTATAATTTATTAACCATTCGGTGAATCGTCCTCAATTATATTAATTTATTTTGTTCTAGAATCTAATCCTTGTAACCGATTTACATTATAGCAACCAAGTTCTTTTCGTACTTTTCACGGGGTACCATTTCTAGAAGTCACAAAGTCTACCGCCTTTTAAACATCTGTTTCCCCTATATTGGTGTAGCTTTTATCTAAAAGTCCACTGGTCGTATCACAACCTTTTTATTTCAAAGACAGAGTTCCCACTTGATAATGTCTAATGTCATGTACAAATTTTATGTAAGAGCTGCATCTCTCCCCTCTCTATGTAAGCCAAATCCGGTACCACTGTCTAATGCGTGCATCTTTACATCTGGGAATTTCTGGAATTATTTTTCGAAACAAGATTGTGAATAAATACCCGACTAGTGTACTGGAACACATAGGGCCATGGGGCATCTGAATCCACTTGATGAGTTTCAAATACTGCCATCAACAAAACATTGCCACTAAACAACTATTTATCAGCATGTTCCTTATCGACGACCAAATGCTTACACTTAGCGACAATTTGAAATCTTTCCCTTTCCTCTGGATAGTCATTCTGTTCCTTGTTGATCATTGCCAGCGTCCTACCTGTATCTTTTATTTGTACGTGCATTTACAATATTTGTAGAGTTATTTGTATAGCATTTCAGTAAATTTACCACTTGATTAACCATTTCAATCCACTTCCTTAATCAGTTAACCTATTTCAAGGACTGTCAATAATTAATACTGACGATGCTTAATGGAAAATGCATAGAATGTTTCATTTACTAAATATTTTTAGTAGAGCTATCATTTCTGATAAGGGAAGTAAGTAATCATTTAGAACTGTAGATAATTTTACGAACTGTGAGCCACTGGGAAATAGTAAGGGGACCACCATGTTGTTTCTTTTGTACAAAATGTAGAAAGTTGTACATCCTCAAGTCTAGCTAGGACAAGTTTGTATTTTTTGACCCTTTATACATGGATGTACAAATCCAAACCCATTTCTTAGGTGTTTATGCCGGATCAGATTTGATGAATTTACCAAATCAACGGCTCGCTCCATTATTATACAAGCTGCAATAAAAAGGAAGGTTCTAAAAAGGACATTTGGGGATAAACTTGTCGGTATTGGGACAAAAATAGATTATGAATGGATATCACATCAAATATAACTCGTAGTGTTAATTTTCTTTGTCTTTATTTTGATTGGTAACAGATTGGATCCGATCCAAAGTGTAGATACGAGATCGGATCCAAACTTGTACACTTTTATAAGAGTGCTGTAACTGCTACGGATAGCATATACAAACGAGTATGGATCTACCAGGCAATGCCAATCCTAACTAAGTTCTAGTGTGGTTTCATCTTGATCCATAACATTGTAAACTGGGTTTTAGAATCCACAATTTATATTCTTAACATGAACTTTCTCTATTCGAATTTCAGTTATTAGGACTATATCTATACCAATGGCCTTGATAACCCAAATTTAAAATGTGAATTATTTACCTCTATATAATCTGCATTCATTTATTGGGTTGCCAAACAATTAGTTAGGATGATTGTGACGTCTGCAACTATTTCTGAGCTATGATTGAAGTCGATTGTCCACTAAAAGACGAAGGTGTAGATTGCATGGGAAATCAAAAAGACCATCTGAAACTATCTAGCAAGTGACCTGCCAATAAATATAGAAAAAGTGTCGGCAATATTTGATAAAAACGAAAATGCAGTAGCAGTCAGTGATTTAGCTCAGCTGCTACCGTGTAAACATCTTTGGTAAACAACTACGCTATTATCTTTTTCGGGAAGTTTGTGACCTTATCGGACGAAAGTGTTTGACAAGCTGAAGTAATTCGGCTAGCTTTAACTTACCTTTTGTTTTCCAGACTATTTCTTTACAGTAAAGAAGATTCGATGTCGAAATCGTTAAAAGGCACTGCATATGATATAGAATTATTCACATAGAATATAGAATATTCCATATAATATATAATATATAATATATAATATAATATAGCATATGATATAGAATTATTCACAACCTAATTTCCTGAACTTCGGAATATTACCACCTACAGACACTGAAGCGTACAGTGCTTCACGTGTTCACTCATGAAGCCTCTTTTGATTTCAGTGTGTCATTAAGTCGTAATTCTCTTAAACCTGGTAATAGAGTTATGAAGACTTTGTATATTATTTATTATTGAGAAGAGAGGATATCAAATGGTGACATTTGTAAAGATACTATAGATAAAATGCCACCAACGGGATTTGAACCCGTGACATAGCGCAAGAAGGCTCGTTTCCAAAATTACGTAGAGCTAGACGTCGATGTCAATAAAGTGTGTCTGACTAAGTTTCCAGAGCACACGGAACAAATGTGATGGGCTGGAACTCGAACCCAACTTTTGACAAATTTCCTATTTCTCTAGAAACTTAGTATTTGAAAAAGACTTAGGAGAGTATTTCTACACGTAGGAGAATAATCACATGGCACTATTATTACCACCTGCACGAGCTCCTAAAAATCTGAAAATTTGTATGAAATGTTCTCAATTGCATCCAGCACTCTCATTCTTTAATGTAACATGTGTTACACTTGACCGCTCTTCGTCTTTCAATAATCAAACAGCATCTTGCATCAGAAATCGCTAGTTTATACGATGTAGATAAATAATTGACTGGTAGATAACTCTCTTGGTCAACATTCCACCATTTTGGGGCAAAATAAAGACTATACTTTTCGAAAGCCACATTGGCATTATGTCTGTATTCCTCATTAAACCTCATAGAGCTTGACCCAAGTGTGAACTGTGTAGAAGATAGGTAATACAAGCAAAAGTTAAGAACCTTGTCAGGCCCATGTGACTTCAATATTTTGTTTTGCTTTGTGATATCATGCCAATTTTATAGTTGACGTGTCTCTCATCCTGTTTTGCTCCCGTCCTAACCATTCTGCATTATCGTTATATTCTTTGGGTGTACTCTAGTGGAAAGATCATATTTGGCCTATAAAATGTTCCTCATGTTAAGAATCGCCTTATGCATTATAATATAAGGTACATCGTTTGTTTGAAGCTTCTTTAGCTCTGGAATTGAGTCGACACCATTAATTTGAAATTTTCATGTTACTTTTCTTGATTTTGTGGTGTTTAACTCTGTACTTCTGCCTACATTATATAGATACTTCATTTCTAAGCTTAAAAATTCTTTATAATTTTTCACAAGCACGTCCCTTGTTGATAGCTGCATGGTCTTTTCTTTAGTTTTGCATTAAGTTGTTCCAATATAGCAATTCCAATGGAGTACATAGCTATATTGTGTGTATTTAAGCTTCTGTTGTTTTCAGTTTCAACGTATTGGTGTGTTGCCGCGATTACTTCTGACTTTTAGTTGTCTTTTGGATTCTTGAAGGTTTCTCTGTCTTTCGTTTTCATATATTTTAATATTCTAGCTTTTGATGAAGTAGCTTCCTTTCTTACATATATAGCGTTTCTATTATCAATGGAAACATACGCATTGATTTCTTCTTCATCTACATTAGGTTGAGTTCTTTCGTTAAGATTTTGTTTATTTTGGTTTAGCTCTTCCTGGCTTTCTTCTCATTAAATTCCTCCAATTCTGTTGATTAATGTTAATAGAGTTATACTTTCAGGTATTAGATTTCCATCTTCAAGCTGTATTTTGACGTTTACTCTCGATTAGGAATCTGATTTTTTTTTTTGCACATTTTTAAAATTTGCTTTAGTTTATTTGAATATTTCCCATTATACCTTTAGGCAAGTTTGCTAGTTTATCTGCATTTACATATACCCATACTTTCTGGCCCACTGTGAACTTCCATAGTTTATAAGTGGCGTTTAGGTATTTGAGTTGCTGTTTCCATGCTGACTAAAAATGATTTAGTGATATGAGAATACTTCACCTTGTCCATAAGTTACTTATTCGTGATGTGGACTTGTCTTTCCAGCAAGCTCCGTGGTACAAGGTTGGAAATTCGTCGATTGGTGACCAAACGAGTCTTTGCTGGTCCAAGAACAGGCCTTTCCATCTTAGATAGATTCCCCTCTGATCAGCCACAGTGCAATCAATATGGTTTGGCATGTCTGTAAGTATATTTATCTACCCATATAAAGATATTCTTCTTGTACAAGCCATTGAGTCTACCCAAGTTTGCCTGGCTAGATGTTCATGGCTTCTTTTGACAGCTTGAGGAGAGGCTATACACGCATCGGCACGATTGATACCTTTGGCTGTCGGAGTAAATTCTTAACCTCCATTAGGTGATTGCCATCCAAGACTTAAGAGTTTTCACCAGCTCATAAAGTATGGCTATTCCTTATAGGTCATTCAACTTAGTAGAGGAAACACAAGTTATCGACAGCAACAGGCTCGAGTCGCAATATCTCTTTGTTTTTCGAATTTAATGAATGATGACGCCATGTTGCCGAAGTAGGAGACCGCTTGAAGCACGTAACTTGAAGCAAATGTAAATATGGCGGTAATTTTCTTGAGAACTTTTAAGAACCTCGAAACACGGATCTGTAACACATTTGGCAACTTTCCGATGATTTTCTTTCTGAGGAGTTTAGCATCAGTTGTTGACTTTAATATTTTTTACCTTGTAAAGGCATCAAGGGAGAAAACTGTATTGCATTATCTGAGACTATTTTTATCGTATTGTGTAAACTGACACCAGTATCGGATGAGACCGTCAGCTCCGTATAAACAAATCTTATAGACTTCGTAATGTGTTATGTGGTACATGTGATAGAAGCACTGTTTTCTTTGTGCAGAGACGGCATCTCCAGATCATAGAAACACCGAGGGATGACGCTGCCATAGCAACCTGATATAATTCCGGGATTTCATTTTACATCATTGATAATGTTAGAAAACTTGACAATATGTTAGGTGATATAAGCCATATTTTAAAAATGTTTACATGGTTTTGAATATTAAAACACTGCAACTGGTGGAAAGAAATTTTTACCAAGCAAAATTTATTATTGGTTTCGGTCAACTGAGTCTCAAGAACGCCGAGTGTACGGGGTACCTATGTCACATTAGGAAGGCTGCCACTTCTTTCTATTTTGTCAATTGCCCTGCTTGACTTCTGACATTAGGTTATCCGAAATCATGGAATATGCATAAAACATTTTTCAAAAATTGCGTCAAAAGTACGATAACGTTGGCCAGACAATGCATAATATCATGATGGATAATAAACGCAGATTTTGAACTCGTTTTGACCTCAGCAGCCTCTTTACCAGTTTTTTTGCTCATAGCCAATTATTACAATATAAGCTTATACGTTGTATAATTGAGGTATTTCAAGCTTTCCACTAGTCAGAAATATGTTCATCATATTGATGAGGTGCCTCAACTCAGTCGCTTAAATTCAGTTTGAATGACAAAGAATTAAGGCAGACTCGAGGATTTGCTTCTAAACCTCCTCTTGAACCTTCAACTTGTATTAAGGTAAATATTTTAAGGAAAAATATTGTTCAGATGTTAATTTTCATTTTCTCAACGATGTTTCTACTGTTTTCGAAAACGGAGTTGAGTACGAGCAGGAGTATGAAAACTTTCTTCAAAATTTCTCAACGAATCACTCCAATTCACATGCGATGAGAAAAAAGCAGTTGTTTCCTTTTGTTGTGGTTTTTTTGCTGGAAATACACGTACTGATCTCAAAATTGAATCTACAAAACCCACCCCTTATTGAATAAGACATATATTGAGACACCTTTGTCTCCAAAGACGAGAAAACACATTTAGTTCACCGCGTTCTTGTCATCTTCTAAAAACGTAAGCCAGATGAGAATGTAGCGACCGTCAATACTACTTTCAAGAAAATAGATACCAGTGAAACGGTATTTAGGTTAATCAATATTACAGTTTCATACATCTATTTTCCTATGTTTCTAAAATATTGACATTGAAGTAAACTTTATAAAAATGACAATCAATGATGTGACTGCAAGTATTCACTAGTGTAGAATCTTGTGTTATTTAATCGACTCAAAAATTGTAGCCTACAGGCCCAAAATATAAGTTATTCACATACGTCCTTATTTCTACTTCAATTCTATGGAATGGTCAATATTTTCTAATTTAAATGACAGAAGAAGGGGAGTCCTTCAAAAGTTCACACCTTCAGCCTCAAGAAAGCTTGTATTGAAGGTCATCTTTCGATGAGCTCCTTCATGTAAGGGTCGTGTAGCCTCGACGCAGTGAAATGTCATTTGCAAACTAGAGACCTATGTGACGTGACAGCTACGTGGGACACTAAATTTGATTACCGAGATTTTACTTAGTAGTACTCTCACGATGAAAAGGAATTGTGGAATTGTTTTATTGAAACTTGAATACATTTCTCGGATTGGCGTTAATCAAAGAGTCAAAAGGATTTATATACGAGTTAAGGACCAATTCCAATTTCTTTGAATAGAGCTAGTGTTCCCCTTGCCCTTGTAATAATACATTGCGTAAAACGTTAGCCTAGATCTTTCAAGGTAACCAAGCAATTAGAAAAAAATCAGTGGCCATGTCACTCCTTAAGTGATAAAACGGATAGATGTGTATTTTGCTAAAGAAAGTAATTATCACCTCAGTCCATGTTTTTGTATTTATAAACTCGTTTATACATATTTTACATCCCCTCTTTTTTATCCATTTTTCCCGTCTGTTACTATTAAACAGCTTTTCACATTGCTATATTTTATTGCTCAACTCAACCATGATAATCTCTGCCATTTGTTCACATTCTGCATTTAGCCATCCCTCTTTCTCTTTACGGATGTAGCCTGGTAACTAATTATAATCCACAGTAAGAACTATGACTATAGAGGATGTACAGTCTTCTCTTTGTACTTCATACTAATGACCCCAGCATACTTAAATGATGAATTTGCTTTTACTTTCATCTGTCTTTGCTTCTGTTTGCTGCTTCTGCATTTGTTCACGTTTTGCATTCAACTATCCCTCTTTCTCTTTACGGATGCAGCCTGGTAACTAATTATAATCCACAGTACGAACTATGACTATAGAGGATGTACAGTCTTCTCTTTGTACTTCATACTAATGACCCCAGCATACTTAAATGATGAAT
>JAAAKL020000716.1:0-37627 GCA_010016065.2 Carybdea cf. marsupialis auct. non (Linnaeus, 1758)
GTCTTATTTGTTCTTATATAGTTTTTAGATTTATGGCTTTTATGTCTGTTTTTACTAATTTATTTACGATATATAAATATTAAGAAATCTGCTTATTAATTTGAGAGACAATCTTGCTTTATCAAGCACTCTAGTAGTATTATCATATGCATATATTAAGGGAGTCATATACATATCACGCAATGCTTGAAAAACAGACTTCAGCAGTCACTTTACATACAATTGTATGAAAGTCGTACTGTGCATGTGTGCAGTAAAACCATGCATACAAGAAGCTGACAATAACCTGCCTAAAAATAAGACAGTTTTTACGATGCGTGTCGTAGATATATCTGTAAAATTACTGTTGAACTTTCGTATTAGACGTTTATAATTTCGATGGATTTTATATGGGCGGATTTTTATTGTAAAAACAGTGCAGGTTATATTTCACACCCACCAGTTAACCAAATCCGCCGAACAATGGTCCTTGCTGATTTAATGCCCCATATTGTAACTTGTATTGTATATACCTTTGTCCTTTGCTCTCTTTAATATATTTTGAGTCTGATAGATTCCTTGCCTGCAGGCACACTTTAACTTAAGAGATAAAGCGGTTGTGACCGGGTAGACATTTCAAAACATCTACATATGTCAAGATTCTGTGAACGACGGTTTACTATTGCAGTGGTCACTGTCAATGAAGTATCGCACTGCGCTAAGTCTGATGTCTTTTTCCTAATCCTGTACGAGAACCAGAAGAATTGAGCAGAACAGAAACATCGAAAATGAGGCTCCATTGTGCACCTACATTGTTATTGATAACTGCAAAAGAAAGATTCCAAGTGGCGGTCTGTCAAAAGAAACCCGTGGGGTTGTTTATCAAAATACATCTTGTCATCAGAAGATTCTCCGTTTGGGGATCATGTCGAGAATGAAGTTTAAAAAGTACCGATGAAATGATGAATGAAGGCCGCGTTCGTTTCTTGATGAAAGCTTATAATGAGAGGTGACAAAATCGTCAAAACTTGAAACACTCTCCGGTTTTTGCCAGTTAAACAAAACATCTCATTTATGTATTAATCTCAGAACAGGAACTGATAATTTTGCGTGGCCAGCATTTTTGACCTCACTTCCCATAAACCACTTGACCAATTATGACAAAGTTTTACTAACGGTAAGATGAAATACTAAAGATCTGTTAATACCCATCATACTTGTTCGCCTTTCTTTAAACAGTAAGATATCCACTTCTTTTTGTCGAACACTCTCTGCTTTTTACAATTTCTTTCATTTACCTTCTTCAAACTAATCATCTAATATTACTTAAACCTGATACCGGTTACTACACCTTCCATTTGTTGTTGCTAGAGTGTTTTAGTCGCTGACGATATGTCACTATCTTTTACAAGGAACCAGAATTTCGCCCCTCTAAATTCACCGGTCACCCTTCGAAACGACACGCATAGTCAAAATCATCAAACATTGACCTTCATGAAAGAGTTGTACCCTTTACATGGCGAACGTTAGGCACATAGAGTCAAAGATAGACAATGTTGAATTGAGGCCAGGCTCTTTTTTTCTATGAGGCTAAATACTACGACAACTGTTTTTGAACTGCAGAAATTGAAATTTAATGTTCTCTGGCAACGAGTGGCCCACGAGGTAAGTAACTCTGCTTTGGGGCATTGGTCAGTAATTTGGGTGTCCGCCAGTATGCAAAGTATCAAGAATCGCACCAAGTAAATTTTCAAAAGGGAATCCACAGATTAAAAGAGAAGCGAGTCTCTTTGGTGAGATTATGACGCTTCAATTCGGTAAGGGATCGCCAAACAGCATTTTCTACACAGGAGGGAATCCGCAAGGAACATTTCCTACACATGAGGGAATCCGCAAGCAGGAAAGGGTTGGGGACTATTGCTCTAAGCTGAACAACACAGGCAACCAGTCACACTAATAGAGTGTTACATCATAAGGCTTCAAAGTTAGCCCTTCAACCGCAAGACATCAAGATAATCAGTGATTTCGACCAAAATGATAATAGGCTGATGCTAAGCCACCGTATTTGACAGTCTTTGCTATGAAACTGTGAAGATTATATGTTCCGTCACAAGAGATGGAAATGCAAAAACATCTGTGAGTCATGCTGCTTTGTACCCAAAGGGACCGCGTGACATTTTCACACGTTAATGCTCAAAGGGAATGTTCAAAAACAGATCTTTGTCAGCTAAAAATGGAATGTGCTTTTCCATATGTCAGGTTAAGTAGTCTCTAACGCAATCAATGGTGTCGAAACTACGTGATCATAGGACACCAGAATTTTAAGATGTAAAGAAGGGTGATGTTGAAGTGACACAAGATTGGACTGAACATCGGTGACTCGCATTGTGCAGTACTTTGCTACGTAGGTGCTCTCAGTTAGTCATCAAATTAGCTACTCAGGGAAATGTAAGATGTATTCTTACAGAAGTTGGCTTCAGGTATGGATAAAATATGTAATAAAGGTGCATGGAAGTTGTGCATGATCATAGATTCCTTGTACGTTATTATACAATGTGTATTTTTCTACACCCAACTGGGTTTAAGGATTAAAATAGCTGATGACATTCTACGCTAAAACCGAGCAATCAAGTCAAGGTCAGCTGAAACTAAGAAGTTATGTAGTATTTGACGCTATGGCGTATTTTAAAGGTATGGTCATTTCAGAAGGTGCTTCTTTCACTGATCATAGGATGCCAGCACGTCGATTTGTAGAAAGGTAAGATTGTAATCCATGTTCGTTAAAGTTAGGAACTATCTTTCTTCATGAAACGGGAATAGGTGCAGTTATAATATTACCCCTGGCCATATTTGCAGGTCATTTATAGTGCAGTTGTGACTATTATGGTAGATTTGCGTGATAATTTAATCCAAGTTTATTGATCTACGCAAAGTAAGATTACAGTTGGTGCCGTTCAAAGTTATATTAAGTTATCAGGAACGTGAAGTATTGTGCAATAATAGCAATGGCACATAATTTTCCCAATCTTTCCTGACCACTTGCAGTGACAGTCAAGGAGTTGCGTATAGTGTGCCTTTGATATTCCTTTGTAGCTTTAATGAGTTTGTTATGAAATATGTGTAGTCAACAAGCACCATAATCACATTTTAGCCTTTTCAACCCGTATCTCATTGAGAATGGATAGCAACATACCAGGGCCCAATAATACCTCAAAAGAAAGGGGTATTTTTAAAAGTAATATCTGCTATGGAAAGCCCCGTCACTTGGCAATTGCCCTGCAGGTATTTCCCGTTTTTGTCATGTTTCCTTACATTCATCAAAAGCTTTAACCACAGCTGTAAACCTGAGCGCCACCTATCCTACCATACTATACTGTACTATATTGTTCTATACTGTACTATATCATACTATACTATCCTGTGCTATACTACAATTTACTCTACTCTACTCTATTATACGATACTATACAATACTATACTATACTTAACTCAACTTTACTATACTATACTTTACTATGTTATGCTATGCTAAACTATTCTATACTCTACTCTACTATGCTATATATAAACACGTTTTGACGATCATACATTTTAGCAGATATAGAAGTTACTGATCGTCGGTTTTCTTCGAGATATTTCGTGGATGTTATTGCGTGTGCGAAGATTAGATCCGTAAACAACATGTATTGTATACATTAACTTTGGCACGCAACTTTGCTTTGCAGGTAGGGGGAAGGGCCAAGTAATCTTTATAATGTAAAGAATTATCATCGACGATCACGAAAATTTTGGTCACAGAACTTAAAATCACAAGAAAGCTAAGGAAGATAAGATAAAAAGTACATAAAACAAAACGTTTCTGGTGTTTTTGTTAGTATTTTGTCCTTTTCCCTACAGAAGTTTGATAAATTTCAATAGTTGATACCTTTTTAAAATTTTTACCATTTAAGTTAATATTTTGCCAATTTGTGGTAACTGTATTAAAAATTTAACGTATGCGCATGTGTCAATAATCGAACTGTTAACTTTATCGGGCAAGTGAGGATGGTTCGTTAACTATATATATTTCAAAATTTCATGTCAGTGCTGTGCTGAAATTTCAGCATGTAATGGCACTCTCATCACTTACTATTTCAGTTGACGATGTAAATTTTGATCTTGAGTGGTATTGCCATCCTGGATTTTTGGTAGGTGAAGTAAAAAAGTGTTTAGGGGATACCGGAAAGGACAAGAGTCCAATCGGTTATAATGGTCCTGTTACCGGTTTTAATAGTCCCGCTACCGGTTAGTTTCATCAAAAATCAGCTTGAAAGGCGACCAAAGATGCTCAAGTTGCTTAAACTTTCTGGCCATTCGTAGAATTTTTGGCAAGACCATCTTAAGTAACTTCTATCAACTCTAGTACTTACGTGCCCATGATTATTTTTATATAGAATAATGACAATGGTAGTAGTGTTGGAAATGCCAACTGAGGCAAATCAGAAATTTCACTTGTATAAGCTCCTGTTGAACTAGGAATTCATCCACAGCTTAAATACGACCCATGTAAAATAGAATACCTAGCTTAGCATCATTGTCTAGATTTCAGATACACTGAAATAGAATTTTGTGTTAATGCATTGATTGGTCTCGCTTTGTGACGAACGTAGTCAACGTCAGAATGACCGTGTTGAGAGACCAGTTTCATCGATTGTTTTAGCTTTCCATAGGCATGCATATTTTAACATTTAGTCTATTAGAGATCTGTATGGCGCCAATATTGTGAGTAGAATCTTCAATATAATATCTGAAGTGGTAGAATCCATGACATGTGACAGGTATAAGAAGCTATGGGCACACAAGTGATAAACAGACACGATTGATCTTAATGTATATTTAGTGTACACCACCCGTTTATCTTAAAATAGTAAGCACAACGGAGATTAAAACTGTAAAACTGATATTTAGAGTGGAGTAGTTTTCATTCACGAATAATGCCATCAAACGGAGACAATGAGACTTAAAAGCCATAATAACAGTAGGTGTTGACGAAACGTGGCGATCATTTTCCTTTGATGAATGTATAATGTTGAAAAAGAACAGCAAGCAGGTATAAAAGGATGAGCAACTCGCCTTCTAAAGATAGTAAAACTGTGGTATTTACATGCAAAATAGTATGATACGCCTCTCACTGTAGAGTTATGGTTGCTCACTCTCTTCAGTACCATTCGTTAGCCAGGAGTCCATTAAAATCCATTAAAATGTATGGTGTAATTGTGATCAGTTGACTCCCTCAGATGTTCATATTAAAACTAAAAGACTGTTCTTGCAGCACGATGAATTTCTTGCTTATGTTATTATTTTGACATATTTCACTCTAAAATTTACTGTGAAAGCAAATATTTGAATAACCACAAACATCGAGCGGGAATTATGGTCCACTTATTAAATTTTCGACGACGTCTAAGTTTATGATTAAGTGTACATTCTTTGTAGATTCAAGTGTGAAAAAGATAAAGGCTTGCAAATTGTCAGTTGGTACGTCATATTGACGTCATCTGACGAGGCTCACATATTCTAAACCTAAGTAAGATAATTACCTTTTCTTCTTATAAGTTTCTATTGGCAAGCATTGCAAGGTAACAACAATCAGAACACGTTTAAAATATTTCGGGCCGGTTGAAAATATTAAATCAAGGACATAATCTTGTGGCATTTTTGTTCATATCAAGAACTCAATACATATTCTTCATTTAGGAAACTTGCGTCGCCAAGAGAAGATTTGTTACGATATTGATGTCACATATTTAATCCTTCCTGACAGCTAGCATAAGCTATTTCCTGAATACGAGGTATGCAAATCAATGTTTATACTCGGTGGGAGTTTTATGCCAAAGTATTGCAGAACATCTTCAAAATAAGCGATGCAAAAAGTAAACCCTTTTTAATTTTAGCAGTTTGTTTCAATCTAGAAGCAAAATAAAAAATCTGAAAGGAAATCCTTAAGTGTTTAATCCGATCCGTTTATGTACAACCGTGCATTTAGGTGATATCTGTTTTCATTAACCATTTCTTTCTGACGAAAGAGCAAATAATTATTTTGTATGCAGAGGTACACAAGACGGACACCACATTGTGGTGACTTGAACTTCTTTAGAACTGCAGTAAATGATCGTGCTATGTGGAAGTGTTAATCCCATGCTAGTGTGCAATCTATGTTAAGAGAAGCGAAGGACGATACAGTGGTTATATGGGCGTTAACTTTATATTTCGGACACATCATGCTCCTTTACCAGGTAGTTTTTTACTGCAATGTTAAAAGACTAAGAACTTCATATATATTCTCCATCTGACTCAATGGAAATAGATAAACTTTCAATTTGATAAGACAGTGTAGGCGATGTGTTAAAAGACAATCAGTCACCTCTGAATTTCATCAATTCCTTTGGATGTTTCTTGTAAGCTCTCTTCAGTAATTAAAGGACCTGGTGATAAGAAACTAAAATGGGCAAAGGGTGCAGATGGATTGAGAATCAGACAGAGGGCTTGCCTTCTCCTGGTTAGACCTGAAATCAGTTATATTCAACGCGAATCACAGATAGTAAACAATAACCAACAGAAGCTGGTAAAACTACATAATTTGGCTGTCAGACATTGTGCAGATTGGAGCAGTATATAAAGATACTCGTTGTACTGCTATGAATATTCTCGCACTTCTATACTGAGTGTTTCTACTTCCCGTTTTCGTTAGTTGTTCCATGGTTTTCGATCATTTGTCAGTTTGCATTGAACTAGATGCCATGTAATCAACAATAGGATGCCATCGTTTGAGTTTACCACGTTAGAGTTCCAAGTTTCGATGTTATGTCTGTATCTGTATACCCCAGTTAACTGTAGCCTATTTTTAGTGGAATGAGGATGCAACGCAAAATTTTTAAAATGTTATCGTCACTTTCCATTTCTTACCAAATCATCAATAAAATTCTTCCTGTTATTGGAACACACAACACCACATCCTTAAGTCTTATTTAATTGTAGTTTTCCTCCTTTGATGTAATTTTAAATGCAGAGAAGGTTGGTTCGACAACAGACAACCTTATATGGTTTGATTTTCAACTTAATTCGATATATTGCAATAAATTCATTTTCAGGCACATAGAGTGCCGACAGTATGCCTTAGACAAGTGTTTTGCAATTATTGATGCAGGTAGTTATGGCCATGGCAGTCTAAATGAACATCGATGCACCTAATAAGTTAGAAAAAACAATTTTTATTGTCTACCATGGTTACACTCCTGCATAATTGAGGCTTGAAATAGGAGGAAATCGGTGCCTCTCGCCTATAATGGGCACGCGGTGGTTTCCCCAGTTATACGTTGATTTAAACAAGTGATTGGAAAATACCAGCTGTATTTTCCATGCCACTGGTATAACTACTAGCAACCTTTGTCAGATATGAATATTCAAATAAAATTCAGTTGCTAGGATTTGATCAACTTGAAATAAAGAACCGGCTATTTTCAGGAGGCCAACAGAGCCATTGTTGACTTCGGTGTCTGCAAAGGTAATTCTTAGTAGAAACCACAACAGTTAGTTGAATATATTAAATGCATGTCATATAAATTTTGCAATTAGTCCATAGTTAGCACCTTTAATACGTCGACACCATTCACTTCGAGAGTTTACTACACACTTGTCAAGTGGTTTGTCTTTGACAAACATCTCATTAACAAAGTAAGAAAGGCAAAACGTTAGCACAATTTTACCTGTTCTGATAATATAGCTATTATACAGTCGAAAGCCAGTCTGGAAAAGACTTCGAATTGTCGCCAAATTTAGCCTTAATATATATAAGCGATTTGACTCCGTACCGATTTTCCTGAAGTTTTACAATCGTGGTAATGATATTAAGTCTGCCCTGATTAGAAGCGTAGTTGGGTGGTCCTATTGAATAGTTTAGCGCCCTAAATGGAGTTAATTTGTGAACTACACAACAACAGCATGGTAGCACAAGAACGCTAGCAAAAAAAGCTTAATGTAAACATCAGACATCACATTTTTCTGTTAATAGTGCATGCCATTACTTGCATCAGCGATTACCTAAGAACATCAGTGGCAAGGGGAGTTGGATCAAGGTTTCAGATTGAGATTGAGGCTCAAAAGGACCGAGGCAAAGACTGCAGAGTGATAAAGTTAGCCCAAAAGATGTGTCGTATATGGTAAAAAACTATATACGTGCATCGAATTACACTGAAATTATTGGGTCTTGTGCATCCTTTCTAATTTCATATTATAAAAAAAGATGAGCCCATTTTTCATGGTGAATTACACAGTACGTTTTTCGAAGCGCCTTTCTCTTGATTTTCATGCAAGTAAGTAGCAAGCAAAGGAGTGATATGAAGTACTTATCTGTGATACTTGATGAGTAGAATTGCAAGGATCTGCAGTCAGAGACGTAGGAGCCGGGGGGCACTGGGAGCACGGGCCCCCCGCAAGATTTTACAATATTTAAAAAGTGCCCTTTTAGTTACTCTTTAATCCAAGACGTAGTTTAGTGTTCTGTCAGTGAGAAAGTGCCCTTTGACTGTTGTTGTCCCCCCCTTCCAAGTTTGAGATGCTTCCTATGCCCCTGTCTACAGTATAATATAGAATTAAATTTGTGGATATTAAATCTATGAAAAACGAGTAAATGACAACTAAAGGAACACTTTGGGAATGTCAACAGCGATTACGAAAGAGCATTATTTGACATTTGATCATCCGCTGCGAGGTTATTGATCATCAACTGTCGTTCTAACCCAAAAAGACATGCCAAAGATAGGGTGGTTTTAGCTTGATAAGTGACTCTGTCAGGTAGTTTTGCGGGACACCATACTTGCTGCCAACAAATGCTCGTGAGGTGCTTAGAGACGGGCATAGAGTAGTTAGATGCAACTTTTTGATTTTGTGAAAATCACACGTTCGACCTAAACTTTTCACTCGCTACACTAATATTGTAAATAATGATGGTAATTCAGGTATTTGAGAATGATATCTTGAATAAACTATGCTATGGCGAGGTGTGAAACATTCCTGTCAAATCCTTATTACTTAAAACCTGTTCTAAATTTTATGAAGGATGCAAATTAACAGTGTTTCCTTTTGCAGGCTCGGTCATTCCTGCTAATTGCGATGAAACGTGAACAACATCTTGTGTAATAATGCTTGATAGCTGGTTGGGTTGCCAATGCAATTTACAAAAAATCGTTTTCTGGAAAAATCGGTTTTATAACGTCACTACTTGAGTACTGAACAGCTTTACAATTTTTCCTAAGTAAACTCTAGGATAAGACTTCATAATTCTGCATTCATAGTCAATGAGAAAAGAGCCCAAGAAATCTACCAAAAATTCCTGATAAACCGAACATATTCATCCAGTTTGCAAAACAAAGTTTTTTTGAAAGGGTATTTATATGGATTATATGTAGTATCAAAATATGATATTTACTCCTTTGAATAACGTAGTGTCTCTTAACGGATTACAACGGGCTCAGAAAGACCAGATCTCCTGCTGATCGCTCACCCTATCTTTCGGAAATTACGAGAGAAGCTAATTATAATTTCAAGACCGACATCAGTACGTCCTTCCGTCCTTTAAACAGTAAACAAGAGGAGAACAAATTATTTATCATGCCCTTGGTTTTATGCTTAGAAGGAACTTACCCAAGCATTCCCCATATTAAATCCAATCGGCTTATAAAGATATATAAAGATATATCTGTTGTGAAAACACAAATATCTGTATGCCGTATCAGAGATTAAAAGATCTGACTCCACCCAGAAATATACGCGTATCGCAAGACGTCCTTAAGTGTATTACGATTCATGGTAAAGTTGAAGATGATTTACTGTTTTGCATTTGAGCTCAGCATATTGAAAGTCTGAAATTGGCGTGTGTGGTTGATATCGCCCACGGGTGCAGTTTAAGTATCTGCCTGATATGCTTTCCTTGATAACCCTTGAGTAGTCTTAATGCCTGCCATCATTGTCAGCAAGAATTGTAAATGGAGGGAGTGAATCAGTTGTTTCTCACGTAATTACACAGCGTGTACAAAATGAATCACGGAAATATGATGTCGTTTCATTAACTACAGATATATGCGTTGTAAGCACTTCTATATCAAAAATAGAAACAAGAGAACTGTGGAAGAATTGCTATGAAAATAAACGTAATTTTACTGGGAGGTGTCGTAATACCTTATCAGGGAAGGGGGAGATTAGCTACTGTATCCTGGTTTCAACTCGCTTTCCTTAATCAAAATACAAAGTACTGGTACTATATCATAATTCATTTTGAGGTCTTGAATTACTGGGCAAAACTGTTTCAGCTGTTAAAAACGGGAATCGCTGTTACCGTTAGATAACATTTATTGTATATACGGGGGCCAGTAAAAGTAAGTAAAAGTAAATTTCACAGGATGTCTCTAAAAAATAACGTCTAAGTACTAAACAACAACCTGTATAATTGTTACGCAGTACCCAACCAACTGAGCCGTGATAAATAATAGGAATGAGATACAGTCGCAGATTTGAGGATTAAGGGCACGAAGCAGGAATGTCCTCACGTTAATAAGGCAAGGGCGCTTATATCTGTAATACGTTTTCAAGCCCACAGGAGAAACCAAACATGTCAGCATCATCTGATATAGACGAAAGTGCATAAAGAGATAGATGAAAGCATATGTGTTAAAGAAAGAAGTCGGATCAGGGTCAGTTCTTGTTTACATATCATAATACGTTTCACTTATTTAACCTAATTGACTGGTAAGGTAGAGGGGCTTAGATATTAGAGGAGAAATCGTTTATACTGGACGGGCACTTTTTCGTGACAGGAGGTTTTAGGAAAAGTCAATTGATTAAGGTTTTTTCTTCAGCACATGAGCTTCCGCAAGGTGCAAATGCAACGCAACTTTACTTTCAAGCGTACAAAATATATTACTCTGTGCGCATTTAAAATCTATTCCCATCTATATCACCCATCAGGAAATACAATACTTGGCATTTTGTAGAGCCACAATTTCTAACCACATGCAATTGTTAATCGATATTTTCACACTTCACATATGACATTACCAATACGTTATTTAAAGTGTTAAGTTAGCACATGCAGTTTGGTTTTAATGTTGAACATAAAGGAATAAACTAAGAAAAACTGAAAATTTGTACGTTGTGTCTCAAGGTTACTTTGTAAAAAATATGAGTAGCTTGACCTCTGATCAAATTTCCTCGTTCTTATTGTCAATAATTGTGGCTGATTCCTTATCTTAAAGAGAAACATGGAAACTAGTTTCCAACCCCAATCACCCACTGCAGTTTAACAACTCATTTTTTGCGAACTATGTCACCTCAAGCACGTAGCATACTTACACATTCAAGATTTGCCTCAGGAATTTACTGTTGCGGAGGAAGATGTCATTAATTGGAGCTTAGGAAAGTGCTGGTTTGTTTGTTATATCTATTAGATAAAAACCTGCAGAATCTAGAAGAATCCGCTGTTTAGAACACTCCTTTAAACAACATTTGTACTTAATACGTTTTACAATCATTGTTAACCGAAATATTTCCTCTTGTTTAACACACTGATAAAGGATGATGGAAAGTCAATGTTTGTCTTCATTGCCACCTATTGTTTAATAAAACTGATAGATTCGTGATCACATGACTGTCATACGTCATGACCTATTAACGATAGACAGCTCTTTTACTTCTCATAGTATTGCTGTCGTTCACTTAAATATCGATAGCTTTATCACCAATCGTACATTTGACCAATTTGATCGGACTTCCATTTGATGGCAATGACACAAGTAATGAGGCATAGCTTAGCCTGTGGAGTGTTAATAATGTTATCCACGCTGTTCTCAGCTGTGACATGCGAAATCATATAAATGCGAGCTGACTGAGTTAATGACTCGATCGTACATATTAAAATGAAAAGAGTTAAGAGGCATTGTGATTTCCATGTTTTTTATTAAGTTCTCTGAAGATATCACTCCTATGCATCACAACAGCTCATCATGCAACGCAGGAAAGCGGCAAACGAGTGTCCAGACAGGAGAAGAAACATTCAAATATTCGTGGTACGTCAGCAAGGATTTTCCCTTGTCTACATTTTAACGCCCTTTGGGGACCAAGAGCTGACGGGTCATTTAACTACTAAGGCCATGATATCTGGCAAGTTGACACTGACTGTTATAAGTCTACTCAAGGTCAGCAGGTCAAAACATGTGATGGTACCATCACGCGTAAATTATCAAGAGTGACTTTTAAGGAACAATTCTACAATGCACATGCTAATATTTAAGCGTATCAGATTGGTTCATAATTATGTATAATTATGTATATGTATAATGTATGCTTATGTTTCACAATTCTTGTATTTAAAAGAAAATTTTCAACACTTAGTCATCGATTTTAATTTTTCTCTAACTTTTTTTCTTTAACATTGTTTGGTGTATCTACGATCATAAAAATATCTCCCTTAGCTTAGATGTAAACCTTAAAACTCTGGATTAGAGAAGTATCGCGTTTTCCTTGCCTGAGAAGCAAGCAGTTTTAGGCAAGTAGATAATCCTATACACGAAATATTTCCAGCCGTTGTTTAGCAGAAAACGCCTTAGCTTAAGTATATTTTAAAAGATTTCTGAACAAATGCACAATATCGTTGTAGAATTCAATCTTTTTTGCCCTCTCCTTTCAATTGGTGTTGGTTTCTCACAGTGTCAAATTTACGAGACGTTATGTATCGTCTATTTGAAACGGTGACGGCAGATGCAGCATTTGTCACATCCTGAAAAATGTGTGAATAGTAACCTTTCTAAGCTTGTGGTTACAGTTGAGCTCAATTCCGTGGTAAAGCTTCTTGAGATGGTAAAATACAAGTATTTGAATCTCAGAGGAAAAGATTATTGGAGGAAATGATTGTGAGTGCTGACACTTAACGTTCAGTATTACAACGAGTATCAGAAGGTAGCGGTGGCTTCTAAACGTACTAAAAGTTATTAGATTTGAAATTCTGCGTACATTTAACTTTGCGATATATATGATATTGTTTGACAGTTAAACCTAGCTACTGAGTTCGAGAGAGGGATTAAATCTTGAAAGAAACAGCTGCCGCGAAGATATGGAAATTTGAGACTGCTCGTCATAACGACTATCGAATTAGACGAAAGGCGCTCTTGTCTTTCTGGATTCCTACATTTTCATCGCATGCGATTGGCGTAACTGGTTGAACTAGCAGACTCCATCCTCAGTTATATATGTCTTTCTGTGTGTGCCAATCAACCTTTATTTACGTTTTGGGTTCAACTTCTACTACAGTGACATTACTTACTCCATTACAGTACTGTAAGTTTGCTCGCAGAAGTGGAAATCAATTAAAGCCTCTGCAGGATTTGACAGTGGATCTCTCAGGATGAAAGCATGCTTTGTTGAAACTTGCAATCATAGTTATAACCTGTCTACTTTACGGCGTTACTTCAGGTATTCCATTGACACTTTTTTGTATCCTTCAATGTTCCATTAGGGCTGACCTACGGTAGCTGGAGATTGCGAGATGTGTTACATGTCAAATTAGCCAAAAGACAAAGCTGAAAGTTCAGCATCGCTGCTCTCAGCTTGAGCCTACCCTTATAGTATTCTGTAAGATGTCATCACTGTTATTGTAAGTTGAATTAAGTACTTCAAGTGCAGAACTGGCTAACACGTCAGGCAGAGGGTAGATCTGATATTGAGAATGTCATCTACATCGCAAACTTTTATAGCAAAATTGAACGCACGTTGCCCTCCCTGGGCTCAGGACCGGCGACGAATGCAACTAAGTTTTATGGGATGTTTTTTACATACGTTGGCAGGTACGTTATTATGATCACGGGCTAATGAAAGACGTTATATTGTTCTTGATTGTTAGATAGTCTAGATGACTACGGAACTGTTTGAAACCTTTCAGAATTCAACTATTCATTTTTATACTGAATCGTCGTAACGGCAGGACAGGATCAAACAGAAATTCAAGAGTAAAATACGCGCGAGGCTGGCTAGTTTTGGATTCCACAGACTGTACTGAATTGGACATAACATGTTAACTTATTTACTTTGAACAGGTATGAAATATTTATACGGGGCATTGTAAATTAGAGCTGTGAAACGATATCGCTTAACAACTATAATCCTTGAAAAATAAACAATTAAGGAATATTTTATGCAGCAAGCAAGGGATATTCGCTGCAGTCTACTTCGGTTGCTAACTTCGGCAATAACGAACTGTTCCGTGTTCAAGCAATGAACTACACTGAACTGAGGAGCTGGAGTTCTCTCATTTATAGCTGAGATATTCCAGTGTGCCCTCACTGTTTGCGACTTCAGCAGGACTGCTAAGGATCCGTTTTTTACTTCGAGGTGTACAAAAAATTCCAAGGTGGCTGTAGGTCAACAAGCATCGATCATGGACGGGAAATCCTTTTAGTGTAATTCAAGACATTGTCAATCTCTCACCGTGTGACTTGTCCATTTTCTTCTTTTAGAACAAATTTTGAAGTGAAGACGTTTTAACAGACGGAAAATGGAAGCCACAAGATCACTATTTTGGATTCTGGAATTGATTTTATTGTGGAGTTACCATGCCGAGGCAAATTTTGCAGGTAAGAATCTAGTAAACTGACTTTCGGTTTTAATTTCATGGTATATTTGGTAAGGTATCAATGATTTTCTACCCTTGAATTAAGTGTGTTCCTGTGTTTACATATTTGAAATTTCTTGTCACTAGATTATTTGATTAATGTTTAGCCTCACATCGATTTATGAAGGGAAGACGTGAACAGATAGCGACAAGATGAGTTTTGACCTGTGTATTAAAATGCCATATCATTAGAATCACACATGCCCAATTTTGAAGCCAGCTGAATTTAGCATGGCAGGCCATCAACAAAGATCTTGGTCTGAAGTCATCTACGAATATATAGGATGGATTATAGTTTATTTTGTGCTCTTGTCAATGTGTATTCATATTTAAGGAAGTTATCCTAACATTTCAGAAACAAAACGTTTTAAAACGCGTGAAAAATTTGTCGAAACGTGGGGTTTGAAGTGTTGCTAACTACTAAAACAGTCGAAATAAGCGACCAAAGCGTCGAAAGATTTTAAGTTTCTAGAAAACCGGTTGCTGTTTTTTTCTGTAAGTTTATTTTTCCTTAATCAAGAAAGATGGTTTACATTTTGATAAAACTGTGAGAACAAAATGTTACTTTTCCTTTTACTAATAATACAACTTATTTCATCATCGGTTTACACTTTCTAAAATTAAAATCACGCAGTGGAGTTTTGTGTACTAGATTCGCGCTCATTTCTGAAGTCATGAACACATCCGCATTGGAAATTAAGGAGTCTTGGCATTTCAGAGCCATCATGCTAGCTGTGCTATTTGGAAATCTACCGGTGAGCGACCTCACGTGGGATTAGAAGCCCTGTACTGAAAAGGGGGGTACAGGGGAAAGAAATTTAGCAGAGCATGACGCACTAAACAGGTATTTGGAAACAATAAGAACCGTTTGCCGTTAGATGTTCTTCATTACATACGAGGTACTATCGTCAAATATAGAGATGACTGACTACATATGTAACCTCAGTTAAAACAAAAGCAATTCTTTTCAGGTTAAAGAAATACAAAGGAGAGCGTGTTGAAAAGGGATAGGATTTAATGAGAAGGCACCATATTTTGTATATTTTCGCGTGGGCTTCGTGTTCTTTAGTTATGAACATGAACTATTACAAGACGGAATTTGCCAACGGGCTGGGGGGTGGGGGATGGGGGGTCGTGTCTGTAGTTTGTTCAGTATAATGTCTTATCTGTAAAGTAAACGTTCATAGAAATTCTAATCCTTGCTTGATTTAGATAATTGGTTTCCTTGGGTTAGTTCAATAGGTTAGTTAATGAACGAATTAAGTCATTAGGTAACTTATTATTACGAGTCCCGGTAAGATGAGCCGAAACGCCTTTTCCTTGTAAAGTTCAGACGGATGGCCATCAAAATACACGCTTATATTTTTTAGGAAACACGATCCTCCAATCAAATAACCTCTAAACAACAGCCTAGTCAGGGGTGATTTGAACAAAAAAGAACAGAACAAGAAAAGCCGAAAACACAACCAAGAAAATCAGTGTAAACGGGCATTTGATTAATATAAAAGTTCGTTTTGTGGACCAGCGCACTTGAGCAAAGAAACACGCAACGTAAGTCACACTGTACAGGTAGTCAACAAGAAACAAGTAAGCAACAAGTAGGCAACACGTAGGCAACAAGTAAGAAACTCGTGAGCAACAAATGTGTATTTAAAAGAGAGCACCTAAAGCAACTGGAAGCCCAGCACTATTGTAGCTCTTGTGTTTCTTGTTTTTTTAAAGCAAGTGTACTTAAACTTGAATGCTTACGTCAAGACGATCCAATAATTGAAATAACGTTTTCACCAGTTGTCTATGAAACTGTTTTGCATTTATTCATATGATCCAAAAACATGCAACCCCCCATCCCTCAACGAGCTTAAGGAAATTCCCCTCCTGAAATAAGTCCATCATATCATTTCCATATACTCCAAACAGCTGTATGGCAATCTTCTCACTTTAGTAGCTAATTAAGGAGTAAAATCTACCATAGCTACTTATACACTTTTTGGCCTTGTTTTTGAGGCGACATAAGGATATTAAGTAATGTTTAATTGAACCGGATTACTTTCTTTCTAATAAGTGTCGATGGTGACGACTTATCTCCGAATCTATCGACGCCATATTTAAAACTTTCGTCAAAATTAAGGGGTTAAATTTTTATTCGCTTGTAAAGATTTATACATACCATCTGTTTTCGGGTGGTACAAGATTAAATAATTTAAGCAGATATTTAGAGAAAGATTGCGGAAGAACCTCCTACTCAGTAAGAGGCCACACTAGATATTGAGTCACAAAGCAGTAACGAAGCAGTAAGTTCACCTGGTCCTGATTCCCTTTCTATATCTTGGTACTTTCAATAGAACCATAGGACAAGTGGAAGCTATCTGTTTGTTAGAAAGAACATAGGAGCACCAGCCAGAATTCGCTACAGGATACCGATGTAAAATGCATAACTTGACAGCATAGGGAAGATGACAGATTCATTTTTTTTCAATAGGAAATCAACAAATGTTTTGAAAATTTATATTAAAAATGCGTAATGGAATGATTATGGATTAAGGGAAAGTGCAATCATGTCCGTTGTTATTGCATCATTGAACAGCTGTCAGTCACCTCTTTACAACTTCTCTTACCAAAGGTAATGAAGCATGTTCATGCATTTGGACCGTGGGAAAATGGGTGGGACTTTAAGTTCTGACGTCACCTAGACCGCTGCAGAACGTCAAGCAATCTTGTGAATACGAAATACGATGAACACCACACTGTGGTCACGCATTCATTAGTGGAGATTTATTGTCCATGCTATAGAGCGGACGTCTTGTCTATTACACTGAACCGAGCTATTTCAATAAATATTTGCTTGCAGGTTTCAGCTCACATCGAAAGATGTTAAAAATTCGCGTTCAACAGCATAGCGAGACCCCAAAACGTTTTCTGTAGATTTGTAACTAAGAACACGGGGTCTGTAGACCCATTGAGGATCCGCACATGATGTTTAACCGGTAATATGCGGAGGGAGTTGACATAGCAAATGATGATATACTTCTGCCATGGCTTTTCGAGGTGAAACCTACGCATACAGAAACCTTGTCAATGGGAATATCTACTCACACTCTCTTTAAAGCGCACAAAGTGATAACAAATTCAATTGTATCAGGTTCTAAAAAGATCTAGAAAGGCATCAGCAAACAATCACTGTCCGTTTCACCACTTTACTCAGGGGTGTTCATTTTTCAGAATAGCGACCTTCCATCTGTTGACTAATATAATTTGTTTGGAATTTAAGCGTCTTTTGAAAAATCGAGTGACGAATTGCATCATTTGAATTGAGTTGAAATGCTAATTATCTTTTTCAGCAATTTTAGAGTATTTGTGAAAAATTAAGTCTCAACGCGTAACTCCACCTTTTTTCTGAAAATGAAAGAAATTAAAAACAAAATGTGCGAATAACGTGTTGTAGTCTCCAGTTTGAGCAGCTAAAGATGTTTAAGACAGAGCTGCCAGAGATTACAGAGACATTATTTGTGAACAGATAATCTATATCTGGCAGTAAAAGTTGCTACATATAGGCTTCGATTGTAGATTCATAGAAGGGCCGGATCCAAGAGAGCCAGGGGCCTTAAAACCAAAACTTGTTACAGCTAATCAAGCACACTCACATGTAGGCCCTATCGAAGGGGTTGCTTCGGGGTCTTTCTGGTAGTTTAACTCGGCCATGGATACGTGGACACAACGTACCAAAGTTTAGTTGTTGTGGATAAGAAAAGCTGCGAACTAGACCAGTGCAAGTACTGAAGTAGTCAAGAAGCGTTTTCGTATTTATTTCATTTGACCATATTTGCAGGTAACGTTTACAATTTTCAGCAGCAACCTTTGCTGCTCGTTGACAAAGAAATTCTTGAAAATGCATAGATGTTTTGTATGCGAATGTTTCATGTGATTGTTACAGGTGACTGTCGTTTCAAAATAAACCCAGTTGGGGACAGTAGGTGAGTGAAAACAATCCCAGCATGTGTACACCTGATTTCATGTTGTGGCCTAGACGGTTTTGTTGGATCCCTTTCTATTGAACCTGGGACCATGTGCTTGCTGTTAGAAGCTTGAGTTTTGATAGCTAAAAGACCAGATGACTCTAAAATAACTTGCTGTTTAAAATTAGAGGGATATTTAAGGCAGATGATCTTGTTATGGGTGTCTCGAGCGGTAATAACATTTAGAATTGAAGTTGCGAGGTGATAATAGTGAGATGTCCTAGGAGCATGTTTTACCGAGTCACGATACAGGAAGTTACCAAGGAGAAAGATAGTTGTTGTCAGTAGTAAAACAAGCTATTATTAGTTAAAGATACATAAAAGTTGTGAGTGATAACGAAAGCAACAGGTAGCTGTTTTCCACTATCTCAGTTGCATTACGTGATGTTCATTAGTTATCATGGCAACAGATCATTCTGAAGACATATTGGCATTGAAAAACGTAAACTGTATTGCGTTGTACTATGTAACATGAATTTCTGGCCGCCAATATGAGTTTGATGTCACACATTTTATGAATTTGCGAGTTAATGAGTCTACATTTTGAAGCCAAAAGTTCCAGTTTAGTTAATTGTGGCGGCAGATAATCGATTGGAATTAGGTCCATGCTCTGCTAGTTCTACTGGTTAAGTGGTAAAATACTTCCACGATGTGATTTTATATATATGTATGTTTTGAATCTGCTGCACACAGTAAGTTGATAGCCTTTCCCCCATAAAGTTACACCTTTTTTTCACTTCCCCCTTCTCCAGTATTTTGATGATCTACAATTAGGTACAAATTTTAATTTATTTCTTTAGACCAAGTTTCTCCTTCATACTAAAGCACTACGAAACCTGTTACTCCAATTAACAATTTAATGGAACTTTCTTGTTTTCATTCGTTTTCCTTCATGTAAAGCCGTACCTATCTCCTTATTCTTTCCGTGTGTTGATAGTATCCAATCAGGGCTCCATTTGATTACTAGAATCATTCTATGTCCGTTTTGGAACTATGGAGCGCTGTCAGACCACCTTAAATATAGCATTTTACCTGCCCGCCTTAAAGTCTTCTTGAATTTAGTGTTTTGCAATCAACCTTGAACTCGCTTATAGGTTGAAGAACACCAGGGAGGAGGAGTTTCTGGCCTGTGCTCTCCTAAGCTGATAACATCGATTTTCTCATAAGACTTCAGACTGCTGTCTAATAACAGATGAGCAGCCCGGTAGCCAACTGTTCATCCTTTTGGAAATAGATACTCAGATGTTTTGCTGTAAAAAGACGGCGTTCTTCTCAGTGTGTTCTCCCCGTCGTCTATCTCAACCACAATCCTTCTCTTTTTACTTTTCACACATGGAAGGGAGAGCTTAAGAATGAAAGAGCCTTACAGATGACACTGGTTTTGAACTGTAGCAGTGGAGTACAATACTCCATGCTTTTATGGCAAAGAAATCTGTCCTTCCACTTGCTGATTTGATACTTAGCATTGTTGTGATCTTTTTAGCCCCGATGTAGCAGCTGAAATAGAACAATAATAGGGTTTTGTACCTGTACTCTTCAACATATTAGCCCTCAAGAACTCTCTTTCAATTTCGCTTCTTTTAATCCAAACTTTCGTACGCTTTTAAGCACTTCCTCTCGTAGCTTTTTGTCACTCGAACTTTATACTCGATATATGATTCATCCCATCTTAAAGAGAATAGGCTGGTCAGAAACAATATAATCGTGCTCTCTGCATTTCGTGTGGCTATTATGATTCAGCTCTCTATTGGAACTAATACTTTCTGTTGACTAAGACGTGTTCACAAGTGTCGAGCAAGTGATTATGATGGCAGGTAATCATTGGTATATATAATATAGATTGTACTTAGTACTGCGGTTATTCGGTTTCCCGACAGATCAATGTGCTCTGCAGTTGCTATCACCATTCAAACGTGCACTTCTGGCTACATAATATTAGTTGTGCGCTTTGTATGACCTTGCATATTAGCAGACGTTATAGGACAACATGGACGCTCCGCAAGCATGGGCAACCACTTAATTATCGTCACTTATCATCAAAGTAGTATGCCAATTGGCTGCTAAGTTGCACCTCCAACCAATGGTCCTCTTTCAGCCATGGTGTTCCACGCACGATATTTAAAATATGAGAACGTGTTCAACATTATTCGGGGTCACAGGCTTCCCGTCGAAAATGTTGAGTTGTCGTCTTTCACGTCTCTCATGTTTTCCCACAAGCTTTGAAATGTCGGTGTTGTGCAAAATGTTACGGTATTGTGATATAAAGACAACGATTTGAAGTGTAAGGAAGTGTATTTTGAGTATTCAATACGAGGTTCTTTCACCGTGTTGGAGAGTTGGTCTGTTTTCGTATATTGAAAGACATTCATGTTAAACTTCGAATTCTTATTATTTGCTCCTCTTTGTCAGTTTGTATTAAATGTCCAATGTTGACATACGCTTGAGGCGTACAGTGACAAAAGGTTATCATTAGCCATTAGGCACTAGGGAAGTTAACATTGTCGAGGCACGACTTCCTACCTGCCCTTCTTTAATGTTTTTATTATCTAGAGTGTTCATTCGTGACTTGAAAAGTCATTATGTTATAAAACAGTTGAACTTGTACTCCTTAGTCCTGATAAGACAGAACAAGCAATCACGAATGTTGTAAAGCGGACAGTTAAAAAGTCTTTGTGACATCCCTGGTCTGATGTTTGCGACAATTAAGCGTTCTTCTGGTGTCCAAGATCATGTTTACGATGCCTTATGAGCAGGGAGTACGCTTACAACAGGTGTCTGACGTGAACTCTTGCGAAACAGTTGTGTTTTATCACTGACGTTTATCATCAAAGCAAGATTTTTTTGCACGAAAGGGAGCCAAGGATCAAATGTTCAAGCCTACTTATTTGCTATTTGAGACCAAAGAACTCCCAGCCCCTTTATTGAATTCATCCTCCTAACCAGCAGAGATGACGTTAAAGTATAAATAATCAATTTAGGTTACGCATTTTGAATTTGCACTATACCTCAATCATTAGAAGAAAAACACGCAAAAAGTTCATGGAATTGTTTTTCTCCTCCGTCATCGGTTAAATTGTATTGTGTGATAAATCAATGAACATCAATTTTAGATGATGCAGCTAGTCATTAGAAGGCCTGATGTTAGCAACATGCTTGGGAAACTGGTGGAAAGAATAAGATTTTATGCTATCGTGCAATGATTGTGGATTATTGGTGCAATGGGCTGAAAAAACTGAAGGCCTTTGATCTACGTGGTCGCGGTCGTCGTCGTCACTTTAAGATTATAAGTATCATCAGTATCAACACCGCACTATAAAAAGACAAGGTCGCAATAAACGACCTCCTGCACTTCAATCACCTTGTTCTTCTCAAAGGTTTCCCTTTCATATTCACAAGCAGTAGCAACCAAATTGAAATTGTGTTCTCTTAGCATATATTTACTATTCTTATGACAAGCTCACTATCATTGCCATCATCGTCGTAATCGTCATCTCCTTCTACTTCCCACCTGTCTCCTCTTCTCCACCTTCTCCCTCTTCCTCCCCACCAGCCTCCTATTCCTCATCTATCTCCTTCTTCTTCCTATCTGCCTCCTACTCCCAATCTGCCTCCTGCTCCCAACCTGCCTGCTCTTTCTCATCCATCTCCTTTCTGCCTCTTCTTCCTCATCGGCCTCCTCGCCCTCCTCCTCCTTCTCCTCCTTCTCCTCCTTCTCCTTCTCCTCCTTCTCCTTCTTCTCCTCCTTCTCCTCCTTCTCCTCCTTCTCCTCCTTCTCCTCTTCCTCCTCCTTCTCCTCCTCCTCCTCCTCCTCATCTTCCTCCTCTTCCTCCTCATCTTCCTCCTCTTCCTCCTCACCTTCCTCCTCTTCCTCCTCTTCCTCCTCCTCCTCTTCCTCCTCCTCACCTTCCTCCTCCTCCTCCTCCTCCTCGTCACCATAATCATGATAATTATCATTAGGTGACATTTAAGCATCCTTAACGCCTCCATTTTGCTCAATCATCAATTCCAAAAGAGCACAATTGTGGGGGTTTTTGTAGCATCGAGAGTAACATAAGCATCATCTCGCCGAAAATAATAACCTCGCTTGTAAAAGACGTAGTAAGTGGAATAAAACTAGTTACGCAAAAAGTATGTTAATTAAACGTATTATTGTACTAGACATCCAACAAGTCGAAATTTGACAGCTACGTTAGCACTGGAAGTTATAACATCCCAGTTAAAAGATAAATCGCTATTCGTCATACTGGTGCCCCGCTAATAAATCTTTTACAAACCGTTTCCAAACCCCTTCTTGCCAGCAACGACTGTCTCTCAATTCAAGTGAAAAACACTCCTAGTTATCTCTTGGTACCTCGATTATTGTATCCACCTTTTAAGCCCGCTGCATGGCAATTTTTTATCGTATTTATATCTATATAGATATTATATGTATGTATGTACACACATATGGTTTTTCAGCGGTTTATCTTCTCTCTGATTCCCGCGCATGTAAGTCTTGTTTATTAAATTTCACTCGTGTGACAGGCCTACCAAGCACCAAAAATTTTGAATCTCTTCTTAATTTGTCGTGTAGACAGCTTTCAACAGCCGCTTATAAACATGTCTATCCCCCAACCCCCCAACCCCCCAACCCCCAGCATCAACATACCTGAGATCAACTATAGGAGCACCATGAAAATCTAGCAGTGTTACAGTATAACGCGAACAAAAGCATTCTGGTTTTACAGGTGACTTAAAGCAATCCCATCGTGTATACGAATTGAGTCGGTTTTTCCTCAATATGACCATGTTTTGATTATTTAGTATATAAGACTTACGCACGCCATAACGTCTCGTTATTTTATCTGTTAAGATTTATTCTTGAATTATTAATACCGACTTGGACATGGGGTTTATCTAAGAAAGCTTATGACTTTATCTACGTCACTGCTCCATTTCATTCCATGTCGCCCAATAACAAGTGCTACTAAGCTTCCCTTTCAAGTAAACGTTTCCTATTTATGATATATGACGTGATAGGAAGTGTATCGACATTAAATAACTGTCTGTCGTCAAGAAAGCGAAGACTTTGACATCGATACAGCAGAGACTTAATGCCTGACTCGATCGTGCGCACGAGCTCGATGTGTTAAAGAAGTTAACCTACTCCAAACAGGGTGACTAGAAATGTGATATGAATTGTGGAAGTATGATTACCATATAAAGTCAATAGTTTTCCTTTTCTTTTATCTATGATACTGAATTTTCATTTGGCAATAGCTGAAATCCGTCTGTTATGGGGAAAGAGATGATGAGGTGCCAGTTCTCCTTCCAAGGTTTATATTAAAAGCACTCGAGTCCGGGTAATTTTCGTTGCCATGCAACTTCGTCATGGTTGCATTTGACAAGGCACGGTGAGATATGAAATGGGCTCTTTGGTCACTGACAGGCGAGAGAAATCATGTAGCTCCACATCTTCTCGAACCTTAACTATGCTATATACTATGCTTGTTTCATGCCTAATATAACAGCGGTTGTTTTTCTCCTGACAGAAAACTTGCGTTCAAAACTTTCGGCTAAACAGCTTTCAAACAGGGCTAAATCCAGGTGCAGGAGGTAGGGGTACCCCACCAAGCAAAAAACCTATTATTTTACTGAAAATCATAAGCATGCACATGCGAACGTGCATTGAAAAGGGTTCCTAGTTCAGGCCCTGCACCATCTTAATCTGGCCTCGGCTACAATACTTTGCTTATTCTCCTACATGATAAAGAATTAAATAGAAGCTCATCAAGAGTAGAATTCTTATTAATGACTTGAGAATCAGGAGTAGTTTAAACTATGCTTTTATCCTACCTATAAATAGAAATATATATTTTTAATATTAATCAACATCTTCGCTGCTGCTTTTTCAATACCGATATTCTGCAATGTAATAATATTTCCGTAACCACTTGGGTGGAGAGCTATAGCTCACCCAACCATAATTTCCAAGGTGATGGAAAAATTAAACTACCGAGCCCTTATTTCAAGGCCAAGTCCTTGAACATTGACATCATTTAGGTGAAAATCGGTTTAGCAATCATGTGGAATATAATGAAGTGTAGGGTTAATTTTGTGCAACCGAGGATGTCCGAGGCACGACTATGCACTTCAGGCATTCAGCAGAAGTTCTTTCTCAATATTGTAGCAAGAACGATAGTTATCAGAACTTTCGAATTGTTGTTTAAGGAAAATTAGCCTCGGCTACAGTAATGGTCTCAAAAGAAGTGTTATTGTGCTACCAAAGTCGTAGAACACAATTTATTGTACACACGGTGCTTAGTTGTACTAAAAGATGTGGACAAGTAACAAAGTTTTACATGGTGAAATGAACTTTTACTAATATTAGCTAATAACAGTCCATGGGCGTAAAGTTTCAACCTCGGCTCGTTTAGCAAAATTATTATTTGAACTGCAAGTAACGGAAATCCTCTTTCAGGTTAAAAAGTATGTTCCTGACCTTGAGATGATTGTTTTGTTAGGGAGATCTGGACATCCCCTTAACGCGTTCCTTGATATCCTTAAGGTCGGCGATCGTGACCTCTTGTTTGGTTTCAATTATCTGGTTGTACGTTGCATTTAAGGAACGCAAGCAATCTACAACAATCGTTTACTTCATTTTCCTTCAGAAATACTAACCGGGAATCGAGAGATCTTTTGATTGAGAGTGAAAGGTAACACTGCACTCGGTTACAACTCCTTCTTCTAAGACATCTCGTGTGACTAATGACCACGAGGAATTGTATTTTGCTAAGTATGGCGCCCTCGAATTGATCAACTATCCTTACACGCCTAAGCCGTCCGTGTTGTATGGATAACTCGCCAAGGTCAGTCGATTTATTTGTCATTGTACCACGGGTGTCAAACACACCCATGTAGGCTAGCTAATGCAAGTACGGAACACTAATGACTTTCTGCGGGATCAACGTTTGGCAAACATCGTTCAAATGGCAGTGATACATAAGTTGTAGCTAATCCATAACGCTTATGCTGCGGTGCGCGTCATTTAATGGGAATGTTATGCGATCTGGTTTTAAGTCACCTCAAATAAATGAGCCTTGTAAGTCTAGAAACAGCTTACAATGACTCTGCGAGATTTACGAAGACAAGGGTAATTTTAATCTATCAGGTGAAAAGGTTCTGAAATTACTTGCATCTTAAAGAGGATCGATTTCCGAAAGCAGTGGTAGGAAGACATGTAAGGGGCTATTTGTAGGATACAGATGGCAGCTTCAGAACAGTTATTACTTTAAAATAGCCCTTTTTGATTATGACAGGCTGCACTAACTGTCACTTTAAGGGTTAAAGCTGTGTATTGTAATCCTGCGATTTAATATCTTTGGTTCGAAGCCTGATTTTAAGCAGTTCATGACACGATCATGAGATATTACGAAGTAGCTAACGCGAGGGTAACTGAAACAGGAAAAATATAAAACCTCTCTTGCAAGGCAAGCAGTAACATAAAACCACTACGGTATGAAGTTCGTACTAAGGTTCATGATATGGTCTAAAGCAAAATATTGAAGTTTGCTAGGTTGTCAATGTTTGATACAGGAAAGGGAAGTTCATGATATGATTTAAAGTGACATAGTTAAGTTTTCTAAGTTGTAAATGTTTGATACTTGAAAGTAGTAAATACCAAGGTAACGAATTTCTCTTGATAGCAGGCTATAATGTAGTTCCACTGCTGCTGAAATTGACCCTAAGGAAGTATTTTTCACACTTACCTTCGTAATTAGTATCGTAGCAGCAGAAAATTGATTTAATAAACGCATGATACTAGGTCAACCAACCTTATCCATTGGCTAATTTTCAAACCTAATGGTAAGCGCGGGACATGTACAAGTCAGAAAGTTGTACATTTCCCGATAGGCGATAATTGTCATGTAGAAGTAGGTGTATTCTATGTATGCTCTCTTTAGCACTAAAACTTTGTATATCTAATTACCGCAAATTTAACGGGCACAGTTCCAAGCAAGTTTAATGCATTGATGGTCAGCAAAGCTGACAAGCTGGAACAGATCTAACGCATTGCCTGTTCTGGGCTTACATTTTAGTCTCACTTTCCATTTGCGAAAAAAGAGAAAAGAATAGGACTGGTATCAACTCCTGATATTCGTAGAATGCAAACAATAGTGGCACCAACGGAAGATCCATATAAGGAGCTCAAAATGCCCCCAAAAGCTAAATTCATCGCTAACATATGCCTTCCCACTTCTAGTTAGTAGGTATCACTGCTTTTAAGAGCCGCCGTGGTCTAGTGGTTAAGGAATGGAACTCACATGCCAGAGGTTGGGCGTTCAAACCCCGCCTAGCCCGACATAAAGACTATCGGTTGGGGAAGGCAACGGACGACCATCCCTGTAAAAAGTGCTCTCTCCTCAGGACATTGCTCGCCCTAGCTAGGCAATAGGCTACGTTCGAAATCGAGTTTGCCAAAAAAGCCCACCCCGAAACTGCTTTTAAGATGTATATGTAGTTTGGTGACTGGATGCAAGCATTTGATTAGATATGACCCCTAATTTTTATATCAGTTAAAAGTACATGACGTTGCCCCTATCTGTTACGAGCATGTAACAAATGACCCCGTGTAATTCGATTTCCTACTCCTCTGAAGTTTTTGCCCTTATAAAAAAGGACACACTGTCAGTCTTTCAGAATCGATCGCAATGCAGTACATAAGCCTACGTTATAGCCAGCTAATTGTGAACAGCATCGCTCTCAGATTTACCAATGGGAAAATGCGCAGGTGGCATTTCGCGATTTTTGGAATGAATTATTTAGTACTCCCTTCGTCTCTTACAAGAGGGCCAGTGTCAGAAAATGAAAATATTGTACAATAGCAGTGACAAATCAATACAACCGACGATAGTCCTTTATATGCAAAATAGCAAGAACCAGCTATCTATGCCCTATGGGAAACTTGGAAAGACTACGGGCTTCTTACGTTCATGCACTGCCCTTTCGCGGTCAGTCATAAATTGGAACATAAGTTTAAAGCAAATGTTTGCTAATGATTAATTTTGTTTGTTTTTTATTCACTTATCCATCGCAAATTCACGGCCTATTTGTGTAAATATGCAAAGACGTTATATGTAATCTAGGGGATTTAAAAATGGGAGAGAGTTGAGCAGAAATAGTTTTCTGGTTTCTATTGGTGTGATCCTTTGTCACAAATCAGATTTCTCAAGAGGTCCCTTGTAAAACTTGGACTGCCCACTACTTTTTAAAAATAAATTTCAAATACGAAGAATCCCATTTTCATAACAAAGTGGATTTAAAAGCCGCTCGTCTAAAATTTCAAGCCAAATTTTAACCCAATTTTTTAATTTAACAGTCGGAATTTGGTGTTAATATTTAGGCAAGAACCGGTCCTTTATTCAAGCAGTTGTTTTAAACGAGTCGTCTTCCCAGTAAAGGCAGCTACTCTAATTCCCTGTGGTAATACAACTAGTTCCTAGGCCTCGTAGTAGCGGTAGTATAACAAAAACTTTGGTAAGATAAAAATATAAAACAGCTTAATTATAACTGGAAGTACATTAATAAGATAATGAAACGTAATTTCTGTATTGACGGGCAATTAGTTGTATCCCAGGCATAATTATAAACACGGGTGCTAATATACCTGATCTTAGCGTAATTTTTTATTTTGTGCAGTCGTAAGGGAGCGATATTTTTTGTAGACAAAGTAAAGCTACCATTTCTATAAACACATAGGATTTGGGGGGAGGGATGTGCATGAAACAATGTGTGGAATAAAACGTCAAATGCAAACAGCCGAAAGTGTGCACGATCTAACTTTTACTGGGCTTTCGCTGGATAACTGGCGTATTAAGTGGATAACTGAGTCTTGCATGATCATGTCACATGGTACGAAGGGGCTAACTATGGTCCATCAGTAGGGGACTCTGGTGTTAATTTTGTGACTGGTAAAATAATATTACGTAGATCAGAGTATCGGAGATGGTAGTGCAACACTGCGACATACTTATCGGGCATTGTATCAAGGTGACGATAAATGGAAATTTCTGAACCTTTTCAGAAAGGAGATAGTTTGAGTTTATAAACGGGAATTTAGACTCATCAAGTTTCTTGAGATTATAATTTTACTACTGACTTATTTTAAAAGTGAGAGCTTGAAACACAATATTTCAGTTTTGGTTTTCATTTGCTGTCGAAATTTCATTCAAAATGGCCAGTCTTGTTTCCAGCTGTTCCAGGAACGTTCTATGAAGCTGAATTATGATAGCTCAAGCGAATAAATTGAGGGTTCCGGATTTCTACAGGTTTTGTTATCGTCTTGGGAGAAAAGGCACAAGCCTATGTTGCTTTTCGACTTTAGTGTTACAGCCGTTAACCTAAAGGTTAGGTTGAAGCGAAAATTTAACTGATATTGTTATGAAATGCAGGTTTTCTTTCACTGTGTAAACCCTGACCCACAGTTGCTCCCTGCTGTCAGGAGGTGGATTTTTGTTCAAGATTTGCTTTCCGTTCGACTTATGATCTGATAATCTGACTAAAGGTTCACAGATAATATCATTTTTCTAGAAACTCACCTGCCACTCGAATGATAAGGGCAACCGCACTTCAATAGTGCAAAAGATAATTTATGTCGATTTTTATACGAAAATGTCGTGAAGCGTCACCAGCTGTGAGCAGTTTAGAAAACCGCAATATTGAGAGTTGTACACAGGGCTCCGATATGCATTTAAGAGACTTAGTGCTTGTCACAGGACTTTAAAGCCTTACGCTTCAAGCAGGTTAACGAATCATGAACAGACTAGAACGAAGGGGTATTGGTAGAATTATTTAAACTAGATAAACCAAATATTGGGTGAACGAAGAAATATTTTGTCGGTTATATAAGAAGCAAGCTTGTTATATGCTTAACTGCAAACCGATAATAAACGAACCAAGATCACAACTTAACGAATAATAACCGACTTGACGCCGAGTCTAATCGTTTGAAAAGGAATAAAGCGAATCGCAAACGACTTAAGAAAAATATGCGAAAATCTTAGAAAAGCGTTATTGACCGTAGTCGTATTTTATTATTGATAGATGAATGAGGAATCCTGACCACAATTTTTCGAGTAGACTACCTGATATCTCTCTTAATCAATCGGATTCTTTCTTATCTACATTAATACGTAAGGCGTCCGACTGTGGATTCTTTTTTATCACTAAGGAATCCTTTGCTTGTACTGATTGAAACTGAATTCATCTAAACTACCATGAATACGTTTCTGCAGAGGTGGTTGTGCAGGTTCTGGTTACCAGGTCCTTTTTATGGCATGTGTCCTGTATTTCACGTAGGAGAAAGTGATATCACCATTTGCTGTTTATTGGGCATTTTCATTCTGGCTACGTGGGCAGGCCCGTAGCTCGGACGAATTAAGCAGGGTGGCATGACGTTTTTACAGGGGGGACGGGTAATGTAAAAATTGCGATGTGAAACCTTATGTGCCACGTCATATAAATTTTCGGCATGCAGGGGGGGAAGGGGGCAATTCTTATTGTTCGGGCACATGGAATGACACTGGGCCTGCACATTGGTCCCAAATAGAAGACGTCTACAGTAGTATATCTACAGTAAATAAGTTGGGCTTTTTCCTTGAAGTCGCCTCGTCAGATAAAAGTGACTTTGGCTGCACTTTGACCCAACGTCGTACAGCGTAGGTTATGTACAGTATAGGTTATGCACAGTATACGTCATGCACAATATACGTCATGCACAATATGCGTCATGCACAATATATGTCATGCGCAGCTCAAGTCAAGATCAGTATAACTCATGCACAGTATAAGGGAGCCTACACTGAAGCTTTACTCCCATGCTGTGTCAGCCTAGTTAGATAAATCATCCTTCATTTGCAGTTTACATAGTCAAACGCACTGAACATTTCTTAGGCATATGTTGTGAATACGGCAGGTCATTTACGTTGGGGCATAGATAGAAAGCGAATAACGACTCGAGAGAATAACTTGAATATCAGCTGCATATGAGATTATTCCGTGATCATAACTTATGTGCCCATGATTGTGTTTACTTTTTCAGATAACTGAGTTCACCTTGGTCCACTTACTGAACCCCTGTCACTAGTGTGTAGACCACTTGCTCGATCTTATTAGTGACATGCTTTTTATTTCTCTGGTATTTCTTCAAATTTACGATAAAAGTTTCCTTGGCTAGTCATAAATAGATTATCGATATCATAAATTTATAACGTTTATAACTTCTCGGACTTTTACTGCATATGTTAAACCAAAATTAAAATTTGAGTATGATCAGAACGAAGTCTATCTACTGATGGAAGTCGAATTTACAACTTATTCTTCGGATCGACCACCAATGAAATTTTACAAGCCGTATATTCAATAAGGAAGACAGATGTAGATGTTTCATAAAAATCTGCTTCCACTTCACAATTCAGCAATATTTCATGATCTCGCTTGTAAGAAATGGATATTGCAGTGACGAAAAGCTCCATACGAACAACAAAATACCTTTGCATAATCTAAGTCTCGAGACAATGCCTTGTGAGTTGATAATCGATTCTCTAGTTTCATGACAAAGGATAAAGCTCTTACTGCCTTTGGTTGGTAGAGATACAGCGAACCCCATCCTGTGACGAAAGTCTGCAAAGGTCACGTCGTTTACCATCACACGGTCTGTGCTAGGGGAACCAAGCACTTATTTGAATTCTACTTTTGTATGTTATGACCCTTTTCCTAGCTACTATCTTTAAACTTATCTCTTAAGACTTTAAAATGATGGGCCACGCCTTGTGAAACACCTGCATAGACGACACGATCTTGCATCGATCTGTTCTGCATGTTCAATTAATACAACAGTTAAGCTCTCCTCCATTATCACAGTGCAAATAAAAAGAGAGAGGATATTCAGTGCTCAAATGATTAGCCAATGAGCATCTTAAAAGTATGACAACTAAATAGTGAACTTCATGAGCTAACGAAGTGGACGAGCTGACGACTGAAAATATTTGTATTTTTGTTAATAAATTCAGACGTCAGGATTTGTGAACTGCAACTCTATCTTGGTTTGAAAAGGTTATAATTCTTGTAGATATTGTGTTTCGATGACCATAAGTAGAAATTGGATTTATCGGATTCTTGAATTAAGATTTGATGCCAATTTTTCATGACGCTCTTGCATACAAAAACTGCTCTTGTGAATTCCAGAAAGTGCCTCTCTTGTCAACAGGAATTTGAAATTTGTGCTATGTTAAGCTTACTCATGTCTTGAAGAATTAAAAATGAAATTTGTTTGGGAAGGGAAGTGTATTTGGGAAAAAGGGACTTTTTCGGGAAAAGGACTTTATTTAGGACACAAGTCATTATTTTAAGACAAAATCATGAAGGAAAATGACATTTATGGGAAGGGAAGAATTGTATTGATTTGGAAAGTCTAGATTTATGTGGGAAAATATTTTGGAATTAGGGACACTTGGGAATGGTATTTAGAGGGAGCCATAGGAACCCGCACCTCTACTACGTTGGGCGGGTTGGGGTTGCTTTTTAGCTTAAAATTCCTGTACAAATTTTTTGTTCGATGATTGATCAAGACACATCTTGTATCTAAGAAATAGGCAATGAAACTGAGTGCTGTTAATATTAGCCGAACTCTGACATTGGACAATCTATTTAATTTCTTGTTGATATTAGACAAGGTTGATTATTAAAATTGGGAAGGCAAACGTCGAAATCTGAATCTCCCTGCCAAGAATACCGGCTTTTAAATATCGCTACACGATATACGATATACGATATACCGAACGACGATTATGTTATGACGAAATATCATGTACTAGCCTCAGATGTTCACATGAAGAACGCCTGATTAAGAAACGCGTGTGTCTCTTACACTGCTGGGATTGTTTATGACATTCTCTATTGAAAAGGATTTTTCTTCCATGGCAATACAATCTCTGTTTATACCGAGTTAATCACTGTGTTTTCTCCTAAAACTGAAAAAATCGTATCCTTGAGGAAAAGAAGGCTCTGTTTTGCCATGTCAAAGTGATTACTCGAAATTAAAACTAAAAGATTAAATAACTGTGTTTATACTGTACTGCTTTTATTTTCTTTCAGTCGCATAATCTCCATCAAATATGCATTCACTGGCTATCTCTCGTTGTATTATAACTGGATCTCACCCATGCTTTCGGCTGCCTACAAAGCTTGTCTTTACTGTTTATGCGCTTTAGTGTGGCATTGATGGGGTTTTACGATACTCCTAACCTAATTAAACATGACTATTTGTTCAACAGTAATTCCATGAGTCATTAATCCAAAATGGGAGGACACGACTACTGCAATAAAATACAGTGCATCCTTACTTATCCGAAAATTGATTACCTTGGCCTCGATCATTCGAACGCTAAGACTTGGGGCCATTTCAGTTTTCATCCAAATCAATTCTCGATTAATCAATAAAAAATATACTAGTTTGAGTATTGGGTTATATCATAATCGAGTCAAGGCAATAACATCGAGTTGAGTCAAGTGATTAACAAATCCAGACCATATATTGTGACAAAGTTGTGTAAATGATAAGTCAACAAGCACTAAATAGCAGATGTATATTTTCCGACGTTTTTTATGAATCAATGTCGTCCATTCATAAGAAGAATGCTATATGGAATTAATCATCGTCGATTATCCGAATATTCTGTGTATTCGAAAAACCAGTCCATGGATTAACTTAATGGTTTTCTGATAATCGAGGATTCATTCTAAGGCTGATAGATTTTAAAAGAAAATGAAAATACGTCATCGCTTGGATTCGAACCCGGGAACCATGATATAATAGTAAATGTTGAATGCGCTTAAGAGAGAAAAGCCTACCCTAAGAAATCTACAAGGGTGCTGTTTTAATGTGGTATGAATTGTTCTCCGATACCTTGAATAAAATGGATGCTGACCGTGATGACGTATAGATTGATTATAATACCTATTTCAGACACCACCGTCTTTGGTCCTTGCGACGTTTTTTTGTCAAGTTTCTGACACTTGCGTAACACACTACCCTAGACACAATTATTACTATTATAATAATTTCCTAGTAATTGACGTTTCTGTTACGTTAATTACATAATTCATCATTTCCTTACCTTTCCGTTTCCTTTATTTCTTTTAAATGGATATTTTACCCTTATCGTATAAATGCTAGTAATTAAGTTCTTACTTCCTGAAATCTTACTATCCCCAATAATAAAAACAGTGAGAATGCATGGTAGTAAAATCGATACTTAGTTAATAGTATATATGGCAAAGATGTTGCAATAGTATTAGTATACTATTATTATTATTATTATTATTATTGTTATTATTATTATTATTATTTCGGCTTTATTGTTATTATCATTATTGTTATCATTATTATTATTATTGTTGTTGTTGCTGTTATTACTAAATTCCTATAGTGCCTCATATCCAATGTATTCACAGGCGCTTTACAGTGGTTACAATCTAAATAAAAAACGAATGCCTCAAACGTCCGTGTTTACCTTGGATGTGAAAGGAATACCTGAGGATCTTCTAGTGACCCGTAAACAAATATTTCTTTAGTATTAGATTTATCAAACTGCAATTTGACAATAATACTCTTTTTATGTTCTTTCGTCAGGTGTGAGAATTAGACTAATTGGAAATATTGGAGAAATTACAAGTCCTAACTACCCTTCAAAGTATCCTTTAAATTCGTCGATAGTATGGACAGTGTCTACAGACGAAGGGAAAAGAATTAAATTACAATTTATAGACTTCCAAGTCGAGAAAGCAAAAAGATGTATTTATGACTCTGTACAAATCCGTGAGGATTTCGGTATACCATGGAACGATGTCAGTAAACTGTGTGGTATGACATTACCGCCTGATTACATCACTAAAGGAAAATCGGTTCAGATTCGATTCAAGTCGGACGCATTGAATGTAGTTGAGAAAGGATTTAAACTGAAGTGGAAAGCCATTGACTGTAAGAAATCTGTATCCTATTATCTTCTTCTATATCTTTCTCTATCTTCATTCGGTATTTTCATGTCTTGTATTTGATATGTGTTTGTTTTAACAACTTTTGTTGAGTTTGTTGTATTGTGTAAGAAAGTAAGAAAGACAGAGATTGTCAGAAGGCCCTCAAACACTCTTCATGCACAAGGAAATCAAGCCCTCCTCTCTGGAAAAAAACTTACAAAAATAACAAAGAATGATTTGGGGGACAGTGGGCTGGTGGCTGGATATTTCCTCACGAATAAACTCTCTCAGTTCTAGCTTTTAAAAAGTACATAAAAAGAAAACTAACAATATTCGAAAGAAAGTAATAGCGACATCAAATGTGTAGATTTTGGCCAAAACGTACTTAAATTGTTTTGAATTCTTTGTAACTTTAGAAATTGTTGATTCCTAAAAATTAACCATTATAGTATTTTTTGAAAGTGAACGTACTTAAGGTATAAAAAGTCAAAAACAAAATGCTACCAATGACCATGGCCAAATTGTCGGCCACGGCCAATTGTCTGTCCGATACGTTCTCACAATGACTTGTTACTTGTTTACCATTTCTTGCTTATTATTTTCCAGATGCATAGAAGTGTATTTGATTTATTGCTTTTAAAGAGCTGCAGTACTAAAGACTAAGTACTGCATCTCATTGTCGCTATTGCTCTTAGGACCATCGGTCTGTATTGATAAAATTTAAGATTGAAAGATCATATCATTACCGATTCAGGTATCCGCCATGTCTTATCTTGTGCGGCTATAGAGCGCTTTAGTTGTAAACACCTATTCTTCGGACTAAGCAGGGTGTTGAAGTCATTTTGTTATTGTTGGTGTTATTGTTGGTGTTATTGATATTATTGATGTTGATGTTGACATTATTGATGTTGATATTATTGATGTTGCTGTTGAGAATAATCGAACTTTTCTAAACTTGGGCCGAGTACGGGTTAATGATGGGAAGAATTTTAGGGTTTTTGGAATGGGGGATTGTCAAGCCATTAACGCTCGAGCATGAGCGCAAATCGCTGTAAGAATGTGTGTGTGGAGCGGAGAAGTGTGTGTGTGGGACGGGGAGACAAAAGGTTTAAACGTGGACAATTTGACATTTCTTGGCCCAAAAGTGGGGGGATAAAGAGCTATTGTTCCCCATCCTGAAAATTGAGGGGGACGAGACTTCCTTCTTCCCCTACAGAATCTACGCCCATACGCTCGAACAGTAGACTAATTTCGTGATATTCTTTCAAAAGATACTTCCTATTACGATAAAGCAATATACGCATGTGCAAGAGAAATGGCATAGTGAATTTTCTTCCTTTTTTCTTGTTAATCTTACCGTTGATAAGCAAACACGGACTCTACAAGGGTGTTTCAGTTTACCTAATGTTCCTACGAAGGGTACTTTACCTTGCCTTGAAGTAATATGCCCAATAACGTAAAACTAGGATCACGGTCGTATATCTGTGTGTCCTATATTCAAGGCAAGTTCAGTCTTCCACAAATGTAAATGTACTTAAAACTTAGCTAATCTTGCCTTTAGCAACGATATTTGGTATTTCTGTCACATATTCCTTTTGCAGGCATATATAGTGAACGTATTGTTTGTTTTGAAAGTCTTGTAATTAGAGCACATTATTTGATGTTTCATACATGAGAATGTTCCCCTACTCCTAGTAAAGCTGTCTTGCAATGTATAAATAGTAACCTTGGACCATTCCTTCTAAATTATTTATACTTAATTGATTGACGATCGGGGTTTTTGAAATGACAATATGGACATTCTTTATCTGTTTTCTACAGTAACAAAGTCAACAAAATGTATTGAAGCAACAGCAACATTAACAAAAACATCTACACCAACGTGTGCTCCTCAGCCAGTTAAAACGGAGATTAGAGTGTTACCCTGCCCTACCCCAGGACCAAACTCACGTCAGAGGGGTAAAGGATGTAACTGTGTTCCGGGTACAAGCAATGGAGCAGCAACGGCTGGCCCGGGTAATACGGTTTCGTACTCAAATCTCCCAGGTTCATCAAAGGATGCTAGAGATTCAAATGCAACATCCAATAAACCTGCAGAAAAAATCGGTAGGTGCCCTTGCAATTCTATGTCCGGCAAGCTATTCTTTCAGAAGTTTACTATTGCATTCACGATTCTCGTCATGCGAGCCGTGCATTTTGGAGCTTTTCTAAGCTATTGTTAGCTTTTACTTGTTATTTATTACCTTACTTCATTTTAACTTGGTGCTGGAGAAACATTTTGTCACCAAGTCATCACAAATGTCTTCAAAAATTCCAGTAATCAGGGGTTAGATACCGTGTAGAAGATATTCACTAGGAACGTCTTGAGGATATCTGATTGGTGTACCTGCAATGACTACTGCCAGCTGATTGCGGTAGCCTCTCTTGATACAAATCACGGTGTACATTTCCTTTTGGAGAATGATTTTCCGCGTAGGGCTCACTCCAACCACCTCCACCCCCACCCAAACCCCCAATAGCTTGTGTTCCAATGATGAAGAAAAGCCGTCAACTGTGATAAAATGGTAAAAAAATATAACTATGGATTGAGCTGGAAAATAACGACGGTCTTTTCAAGCGTATTCTATTTTGTATGAAACATTTACCAATTACCCATTTTTCCCTTCCAGAGTACGTGGGCAGTGAAGATACGATCATGATTGCAACGTTTAGTGCATTGCTGACACTCTTCATAATAATTTGCGTAGCTCTTGTCGTCGCATTATGGAGGAGAAGAAAGGAGTAAGTATTATCAAATACCATAAAAAGGAATTGGCGTAATTGCGATGGTAGTAAGAAAGAAGTAATGTTAGTAGTAGTAGTAGTAGTAGTAGTAGAAGTAGTAGTAGTAGTAGTAGTAGTAGAAGTAGTAGTAGTAGTAGTAGTA